>VUQK01043919.1:3761-19867 GCA_015106715.1 Bujurquina vittata
GCTTTCAACCAAAGGTTGTCTCCCTCGCCCCCTAGGACAGGGGGGGGAGGCCCCGCCCCCCCCCCCCCTCCCCCAACCCTGAAAAAGATGAGTGGAAGAGAATGGGTGGATGAAAATATTAATCGCAGCTCTAAAGCGGTGTGACATAATGGATTTCTTTTCCCTGCAGGAAGTCATCATGATTCCACTGGACCATAAAAACCTCGATAAGGATGTCCCATATTTTGCCTCTGTTGTCAGGTGTGTAACTTCTCAAAAGATTTTCACAAGTCTTTCTACAGACTGAAGACTTTTTGTTTTCACTCAAACTTCCTCGTTTGCCCGTTTAGCACAACCGAGAACGTAGCCGTTTACATCTGGGACAACATGGTGAAGCTTCTGCCGCCCGGCCTGCTCTGTGAGATCAAGATTCACGAGACCGACAAGAACGTGGTCATTTATCGAGGAGAGTAGGGGCGTTTGCTTTAGGAGCCTGAAAGTGCCGTTCAGATGTTTACTGCCTCCACTCTGGTTGTTCAGACTGACATATTGTTACTGTTGCGTACCAAAGATTTCAAAGATGCATCCGTGTTTATTCTTGGAAAAGGAATCCCACTTAGACCAGCGATCCAACATTTTGAGAGAAATCAACCAGAAATGCAGATGAAGCCGAGGGTCTCTGTCTGTCCAGGCGGAGATGGGGAGGTGGGAGGACGCAGGGCGCATAAATGAGTCTGAAAGGCAGAGCGATGGAAGAGCACTGAGACTCAAATCACATGGAGCTGAGGCTGATTGGACAGAGGGATCGCAGACAGCATGGGACTGCAGAGCTGTAGGATCGTCTAACTTCAGGGTTAACCCTGGTTTTTCTCCTCCGGAGCAGGTTATGTTCCAGATTAGATCAACAGGTATGAAATCCCCACCTACTGATCAACCAGTTCTCCAGAAAAGTGTCACCATTCCTGGAAGGAATAGCCGGATAGACCCTCCGAATAGCCGGAGGGTCTGAAGTCTTTGTGTTTCTCAAATGTATCAGTAATAAATACAGATTCTTATATGCAACTTTATTCCTTGTTTTTATTTATTTTTAACAATTTGGATGCAATTTTGCAACAATTTTATTGTAAATGAGCATAATTTAAATTGGTACACCTATTTAGATTCTGAGTCAAACACTGACATCTAGTGGAACAAAATCATACAGCTCATGCTGTTGCATTGGCCTTATGGCTGTAGCAGTGCTCTGAATTTGATCCTAATACATCGATTTATTCTGTATCTGTAAGTCAGGCACAGTGACGGGGTTTGACTTCATGTTAGCAGATTTTACTTCTGCTTCATCAGCTCCTCTTCATGAGCAGAACTGGCATAGATGCGCTCTTTAATTTTTCTAACATGATATTTCAAATATATTTAATATGATATTCACATACATGTACCCAAAAGTGTCCACTGATCATCCAGATCACTGAGTCCAGGTGTTCCAGTCCCTCCCACAGGTGTATAAACCAGCACCTGCTTCTAGCACCATCAGTGAAAGAATGGGTCGCTCTCAGGAGCTCAGTGAGTTCCAGCGTGGTGCCGTGATAGGATGATACCTGTGCAACAAGTCCAGGCCTGCTAAATATTCCAGTCAGCTGTTAGTGGGATCAGAACAAAGTGGGAGCGATTGGGAACGACAGCAGCTCAGCCATGAAGTGGTAGGACACGTAAAGTCAGATGTAGTGGTGTAAAGCACGCTGCTGCTCTAGAGCAGTGGAGACATGTTCACCCTCTGTGTGCTAATCCAGTGGTCAACAGTTTGGGGATGACCCCTTCCTGTTCCAGCATGGCTGCACAGCAGCGCACAAAGCAGCTCCACAAAGACATGGATGAGCCAGTTTGGTGTGGAAGAACCTGACTGGCCTGCACAGAGTCCTGATAGAACACCTTTGGGATGGATTAGAGACTGTGAGCCTTCTCTCCAACATCAGTGTCTGACCTCACAGATCAGCTTCTGGAAGAATGCTCAGAAATTCCATAAACACTCCTAAACCTGTGGAAAGCCTTCCCAGAAGAGCTGAAGCTGTGATAGCTGCAGAGGGCCCACATCATATTAAAGCCTCTGGATTAGCATGTTACTCAGGTTCATGTGTGTGAAGGCTGATGAGGGGATACTTTGGCAGTACCGTGTACGCTCTGTGGAACTGGAGCTGTTTTTCTAGGAAAACACCGTCAGCATTCAGAGGGTCTTCAGAGTACACGTCTTTATTTTTCAGATGTGGAGCACACGCTGTGTTCTGCATGATGGCAGGTTACTTACGTTGCTAAATCTAGGATGGATGTAGGGAGAGTGGGAGGGAGTAAGGAGACAGGCGAGTGTGTGCTTTCAGTTACTTTTAGACATTTCCTTTGATAACAGCATAAAGGCTGATGAAAAGCTAACATGCAGAAGAAGCTGAGCAACATCATGTCAAAGAAAAACTACTCAGTATTTTTACTGTCTTCAAGCTACTTCACTTTGACAACTTGGCTAACCTTAGCTACGGGTAATTTTCAGTATGCTGTGTTCTGTTGCACATGACACCTGTCTGTAAGCTAACCGCTCTACAGTGCTATGTGAGAGTGTTTGGATTTAAAACTGCCTTCTGACATTTTTTTCTAACACTTTGGTCCAATTACCTCACTTTAGGTACACCTTTACACAGATTGGCTTCTCTAGCTGCTTTTAGCTCATTTATTAGCTAATAACACTTTAATAACAGAGCTTTTCTACTCGTTATACAGCACGCCTCATTCACCCACATTCATAGAACCACTTCTTTCTACATTCACACTCATTCACACACCGACGGCTGCATCAGAGAGCAGCTTCGGGTTCGGCATGCCGACCGGAGCATCCAGGGATCAAACCACAACCTTCCGATTAGTACCTGCTCTGTGTCCCAGAAAACCAGAAAGTACACATTGAAAAATGTAGGTGCATCAGCTTTAAATATCTGGTAAATAGAGCCCATTTGTAAAAGTGCTCTGACATTTTGAGATTTGAGATCCTAATGGCATCAGTGCCAGTAACCTTTGCCAGCTATCAGCTGAACAGGCAATCAGGGCTCATGGTACCCCGAGAATGAGCTGCTCCTGGCACGCTGACCCTCACCTCTCAGGGGAGCTTAAACATGAGACAAACTTCACTTAAGTTGTAGTTAATGGGAATCTTTAGCCCCTTTGCTGCCACTGATTAAAAAGGACCACTATGTCCTTGTCACCACTGCAGAATCAACGAAGGAAACACACAGCTACAAGGGGCAAAAATCTGAGGCTGCTGTGTTCAAAGATGTTTGGCAGAGGCCGGACGTCAAGAAGACCTGGTCAACACATCGCACTCCCAGAGCCATGGGTTGGTTGAATCCTTAACCTAAACCCTGGCCACCCAGCAGTGACAATGGGCCCAGCACCTGCCCCGGTCCCATTGGGAGACCACCCAGCAGTGACAATGGGCCCAGCACCTGCCCCGGTCCCATTGGGAGACCACCCAGCAGTCCAGGAATCCACTGCGACCCTAATTCTACCTGCCACACCTGTTATATATATATTTTTATAGCTAATGTTCCTCATGCAGCGCGCAGTTGTTGCACGGAGAGTGAAGGAATGTGTGGGGTTACTAACTTCCTTGGAAGCACAGAGTTTAAATGCTACATAAACCAGCAGCTCCCTGTGGAGTGCAGGTGTTGTTGGAGCTTCCCCCATTTTAGAAATTTTAGCACGCTACAATATTTTTCATTTTGAATAACAGTACATCTACAATCTGTGTACTTTGTACTAGGTGCCATTTAAAAAAATGACATTTTAGCACAGGACTGTATAAATATTTAGGGTTGATGTGTGTGTGTGTGTTTCATGATTTGCTCACTTAATGTTTATGGATTATTACCATGGATGTAAAGGGTAGAGCAGAGGAATGCGCGCTGCGTTTGTAAGCATGCGCCACATGGTGTTAGACCACAAGAAGGAGTAGAAAGATCAGCATGTGGCTGATGAAGATCAGAGATTGCCAAGGCAGCGGTAAGCAGCCATCATGCTACATCTCTCCAGTGTGAGTAACTCTCAGGGGCTCCCCGGTGGGATGGCACAGGGAGAGAAAGCACTGAAGCCGGGCTGAGTGCCGTCGCCCTGAGGTCCGACCGAGCTACGCTCACCATTGAGCAAACACACAATTACACTATGAAGATGTTTGCTGTACCCACACAACACATGTTGGTGAAGCATGGCTGTGCTGTCTGGGCACGTTAAAGACAAAAAGTCAGCAGCGACTAAAGACTAATGCTGCTCATCGTACCTCTGCTCTTGACTTTGAGGATGACGAACTGCGACTTGCTTTGATGTTTAAGAATGAAGCATAAAGGTCTTAGACTAGCCTGAATAATACCTGTGTATTTGTCATGTGTGTATCTTAGTAGTAAAACCTAAAACGATTAAAATGAGTGACAAAAACTAAACAGTGAGAATATATAAACCGACTTTAAGGGCAGCACAGGCGTGTCGCTACACACGTGCTAAAGGCTAACCTGGCAAACACAGTGACGGCTCCTGCAGGCACAGAAAAGATGCTCAAAGAAATATGATGATGCAAATTCAAAAGGGTGGCTCATTATTAGTAGTTGGTTGTATAATCTAAATTTGTTGCATAATGGATTATTTTCCTTTTTAAATGAAGCCCACCTGCCTGTTCAAATGCAGACAAGAAAAAGAAGCATACTAAGTTCTCATTTTAGTGTTTATTGCAGTTTGTTAACAGTGAAAATACCGAGATGCAGAAAGAGAGGCACAAAGGCAATGTTCTGCTTTCGAGGCCTCGGGTGACCCCAGAGCGACCCGAGCCTGTCTATTCTCAGCCATCGCTCCCACTCGCCATTCAGGGAAAGGCCTTTTTACCCTCCTCCGTCTTTTATCCCCTCTATTTCCTGTTTCCATCTCAGCCTTTGGTCCCCACAGACACAGAGAGAAAAGGAAAGCAGGTAAAGGTGCTCTCTGCCTCTAACTCTTCCTGCCTGCATATTTTATTGGATTTATTCTAGCTGTCTGGCCTTGGCCTTCTCTGTCCCCGTCCTCCTGCTTCTGCACACTGTTACCTGAAGAGCCCCGACCCACACGTGCGAGCTGGAATGCATGCATGTACGCTGACATACATGCATGGCATGTGTATTATCTGACACACACACACACACACACACGCGCACACACACACTCTGACTCGGGATAATACTTTTAGACGTGGCTTGAATTATTCTCTTTGTGCAGCGCGGGGCGTTTCACTCTCAGAAAGGTTAAAGAAACCTCGCTCTGAAACATGCTCCCTGGAGCTCTCAGTGAAAAAATGTTACACTGCATCACTGCACCTCCTTCATGAGCGCTCGTGGACCGTTCTGTGTGAAGGAAGGTTATGTTGTGTTTGGAATTACTTGAGGATATTTGGGGAGAGTCTCTCTCTGAAGTATTGAGTTCATCAAGTCTTTCCCCTGCATTAAAAAAGACTGCAGCTCTCAAAATGACCCAGCTGTATTAAACTGAATTTTAATAGCAAAGTAAGGCGAAGCTTAAAGCAGCTCTAATCGAGCTTCAGGTATTAACAAAGGGTAACACGTCTACGCATGGCAAAGAGAACCAATGTGAGGTTCCCTTCTCCAGCGTCTCTGTGGGCTCTAACGTGCTGTTAATGTTCTCTCTTACTAAAGCACATCGTTGAAACAAATATTTCTATTGCTTTAACCATCCTAAATGTCTAATAATGAGCCCACCATGGCCTCTGTGTGCGCAGGGCTCTCTGGGCTGCTTGGTGGCACTCCGGAGCCATTTGGAACAGATCCCGCTGGTCTGTCAATAAGCAGAGAACAAAGAGCAGGATAAGGTTTGGGGATGAAAAGCCTCCTCAGAAGGTCTGCGGCTGCATTCCTGACACTGATGCATTTGATTCATTCAGCTGATTAAAAGAGCTCATCAGTGCTGTCACTGCAGCACTTGGTTTTAATAAAATGAGTTTGGTTTCTCCCAGAAAGCCTCTAAATGCACTCATACAGACTCATAAAGGTTTAACTGCACTGAGCTCTGACAGCAGCCACTGCTCATGGGCACTGTGGAGCGTGTATATATATATAGTACAGTTTTGGCTTAATTACTGCTCTGAATATGTGTTTTTTCAGCAAATGGCCTTTTTTTGAGTCTGTATGCTCCAGTTAACGATTAATCGATTACTAAATTAGTTGACGATTTATTGAAATAATCGATTCATCACGATTAATCCGATTCATCGTTTCAGCCTTACTGTGGGTGGGGAAAAGGTGGCCTGACTGTCCCATAGAGTTGGAGGAGGGCCTACCAATCAAAAGCATCACTGGAATACCTTCTGAGGTGTTTCGGGCGTGATGAAATGGGAGGAGACCTGGGCGTGGACCAGGGATGGAGTCGGTGTGTGCAACGCCAAAGCCTCCAGGAGTAAAGATGTGCACGTATTATTGGGTTTTTACCAGCTGCAAGACAGTTTGGATTGTGCGCCTTCATAACCAATGAATTTGTTATACGTATGTATTTTCTTTTTTATAATACACATTATAAACTAAAGCTGAGGCAAAGGCCCAATGGGCTCCACGGCTGTACCCACTGTCCCTACATTTGCAGGCTTCATGGCCGAGGAGGCCCAGCCTGCTTCATTCTCTGAGTAATTGTTATTGCACTTTTCTATTATACTTAGCTCTGAAGACATTATCCCTACTTAGCATAAATCATTATCACAGTTGTCGTGGTAATGACAGGGCTTGTAGAGTCACAGAGTAAAAGATACAATCACAGGAAACACGGAGGACTCAACACAGCGCTCCCTTTGCCTCATTTTCAATCCACTCAATCAGACAGGATGTTTAAAAATGTTTTCACCTCACCTCACTTGATGGAAAAGTCTGATTGGATCAATTAGTCTCAGCTGACAGAGAAAAAAGGCGATGTGTTGAGATATGTATTTGGGTCTGATATTATCACGATGCTGTTGTGTCAGACACGACTGATCCAACACTGGAGATTGTGTCTTCAGTGGGATAAGGATCAGGAAGGATCCCAGTGCAGAGCAGGAGAGCGTGGATAACTGCAGCTCCATCATCAAACAGAGAAGCTAAAAGTATTTGTTTATGCACGTGTGTGTGTGTGTGTGTGTGTGTGTGTCACAGCGCTGTCAGATACACAAGCTGACCTCTTCATCAGTAAGCAAATGAAAAAGACAAACTCCAGTAAAAAAGCTTCTAGGGATTATTATTATTGTGCATCATTGAAATGAAGGCACAGCAATAGTAAGTGTGTGACGCTGATTGCTGGAGAACGTTTGAATGGATGCTGCTTTTCAGGTTTTAGTGATCAATGAATTTCAAAATAAAGTGCTCCAGAATATCCTTTTGTCTCACCTGTAATGATTCCTTCTTTCAGGTTTGAGCTGAACTTTTGTTTGAGGAAGTAACCGGATTAAAATTTACGCTGATGTTCTAAACACATTGACAACTTTACAGGCCACATTAGTGAACATTTTTAAAACTCAAAACGCTGGCTCGTAACTTCAGCAGGAAGAGGAGGAGCCAAACAGTCTCTGCTGAATGTGTGGATGTGATAGCACAGTCAGACCCACTGGGAGCAGCTTTATTCAGTATAAACAAGATTGAATGACAAATTAAATGGCGCCACCCAACCGTGGATGTGACATTCTTGTGGGAACAACTGGTTGCAATTGGCACACTGATAATAAGAAGCGCACTCAAGTGGAGAGAGTATTGTGCTGCTGCATATTAGAGGCCCCTGATTATTACTGCACTGAGGTAACCTTTCACTCGGGAAGGAGGACTTTCTCATTTATTTGCACCCACACTAGGAGAAAATGTGGCTTTCCTGCCACTTTCCACCAGCAGTTATGAATGAAATGCACAAATGACACACAAAGCCTGTGATTAACACAAACAGCAGAAATGCGTGCTTTACTTTGCTGCCAGTGGCTCTGAGAAAGTCCTCCCAGCTTTGACGGCCCTGCAGACTCGTTAGCACCTGAAGCCTGCTTTGATGAAGCTGAATATCACACTTGAACTAAGTTTACTAGATAGTACTCGAGGACGTGCAATTTTAATTCTTAATAAAATCCTGTCACAAAATTTTTTTATGTGAATTTAAAGCAAGGCCAAGTTGCTCGCTGCCACCTGAACATGAATTATGACTGAATTTTGCAGAATCAGCTGACTTGTAAGAACTCTGTAAACAAAGTGTGTGTGAGGACCCGTTTCCTGCATGGTGGCGTTAGCACCACCGGCTCTTAGTAAGAAGGCTCAATCCCAGCTCGGGCCTTCTGCAGTCTGCATGTTCGGCCTACACCTGCACGTGAGGTCAACTGTGGGTCTGAAACTGGCCACAGGTGTGAAGCGGGTAAAATTGTGCGCAGAATAAAACGCTGTGTGGTTGCTGGTTTTTGTTTCTGGAGAAATCGATGTATTACTCTAAAGAATGAGGCACAACATGTTACATGTAATTAATACGTTGAGTTACTCTGTGGCTGATGGAATATTTGCACCCACGTTTCTGGCTGCAGGATTAACCCTTCACGTTCTGCTCGTGAGCTTTGTCTATGCCACATCAGTTACATGCAAATCAACACAAAACCAAACACTGTTTGATTAGCACATCATGACTTCCACAGGTGAATTAGGACGATGAATATGAATATATTCAGGATGTGTCACGTTATGCACTTTTATCATGTGCAGCCTAGCCACAGGCTAGCTTTTAATTGGCTTCCCGGAGACATGTAAACATCAGCTCACATATACAGGAGGAAACATCAGAGAAGGGGAAACGGGGAGGGGGCAGGGTGAAAGGGTGAAGAGGAGCACATCCTCTGTAGCATAATTATAAAATGTATGATTTCCCGTCTTTATGCTGAGAGAGTTTCTTGTTTTCGTGCTGCACGTCCCTCCGAGGAGGTAATGAAATAATGGGAAGGGTGGAGGGTTCCTCTCACTCACACCACACAGCAATAACGTGATGACACCTCCTGCTCCATGTAAATCAGCCCGACATTCACCGGGAGCATCCAGTCGCTTCCAGCTCTGCAAAGGCGCCGCAGTGCAATAAAACCGCTGTGTTTGAAAGTTGATTCTTGAATAAATATAGTATTTCACAGTGGATACAAC
The DNA here is from genome assembly GCA_015106715.1 of Bujurquina vittata. Lineage (NCBI taxonomy): Eukaryota > Metazoa > Chordata > Actinopteri > Cichliformes > Cichlidae > Bujurquina > Bujurquina vittata. Next base: position 12,929 of record VUQK01043919.1, read on the forward strand.
ATGTGCCCTGATGGATGTATTTGGACAAATTTGTGCGCTTGCTCTTTGACACAGTGTTTGTGATAACTGCTGCTGCAGTTCTTGATCTTCACCCTGCTCCCTGCAGCTCTGCTGCACGTCTCTGCCTCATTTTTAATACTTCACAACACATTTTAAACTTCTGTTTACTCATCTGCTGCGTGGGTACACAGCGACATGAATTTGCTTTTAGCAAATCAAGTGGAGAGTGGAGACAGCACCACAGGCTGATCAGAGACAAAGAGAAGAAAAGTTCTGTTTCACAAAAGGCTTCGTTCTCCTGGTTCTCTTGTCTTATTATGTTCGTATTTTAAAAAAGGAAATTGTTGCTTCGGCACACAGAATTTATTGTAATGCTAGAGCTAAACTAAAGGGAGCAGCTAAACTAGATCAGAGTGCTTAATTCATAAAATACCAGCTCATAAAGAGTCACAACATTAAAACCCGCTTGTCAAATATTGTTGTTCCCTGTGTGTGTGTGTGTGTGTGTGTGTGTGTGTGTGTGTGTGTGTGTGTGTGTGTTGGGAAAACGGCAGCACTTCCTGTGGATCGTCCCGGTATCGAGGTGGGCTTGTTCTGGTGCAGTTAATCAATTTTTCATGTAATGTTGTGGGAGACCGCAGCTGTCTGGGAGTGCTGTGTCTGCAGTAATGTTCAATGTGTCAAAGTAAGATAGATTATATGTACGCGTGTGTTCATGTGGGAGGCGTCTGTGATGGCGTCCCTGAATAACCTCTGTTTATTAAAGAACTGCCATAGCTAAGCTGTTTTATGATATTTTACTTTGATGGATACACTGAATTTGATCCCAATTTTTTTTCCTTCAGTTGTCTAATTTTAAGCGACTGTCTTGTCTAAATTAGCCTAATTCTGGTTCATGTCAGACTGGGAAAAGGAGCATTATAATCAGTGTTTGAGAAATATGTTGAAACCATATTTATTGGCATTGCTGCTGTATGTAAGCTAAGAGGGAAAATCTTTTGTTACAGCAGTTCAGATAATTCGATGAGTCGAATGTGTTCATGTGAAGGTGATGCTAAATTATTATTTGTCTCAATGTTTCATGGCAGCAGTTCCTACATTCAGATGGCTGCTTTGGTGCGCACCAGTGCATCGAAAAAATGAGAATATTGTTGGGTTTATTTTTTACCCAATGAATGAAATGACAAATGTTTAAAAGTAAACTCCAGGAAATTAATTAACAAACAGTGGCTCAATTAAATGAATCCATTAGACAGATAGTGCCAGGCTAACTTCACGGCCTTTGGAAAATCTGTTTACAGGAGAGCAACCGTCACCACGTCCTGGATAAAACTGCCGTGTCACATCAGGGCCATCATGAGAGCAGCCACTGGATGGATCGATGATGAAGGCCAGACTGCAGCTAGCAGTGCCTGTTTTACTTGTAGATCGTGTCAGTATGAGAAGGTTCTGGTTCTGGTTCTGGTTTGCTCTGAGGGGAGCCACAGCCACACTGTCAGTATGGCCTGCATCGCCCTGTACACGTGAGGCTTCTGATTCTTTAGCTGTCTGCATTGTTTAAATTAGTGTTTCAGGTGTGTCTTCCTTCACAAATAAAAAAAGACACACATCACAATATCATGAACAGATTTTTATTTTTTCATAATGCAATTAGAAAAGGTCTAATCTTTTCAGATGCAGCAGCGTGCTCCCAGTAGATAAAGTTAGACGACTTTGATGGACAGCAGCCCCGAATGACTCATGTGGAGCCCCCACATCCTGTCCGGCTCATGACAGTCAAACTCTGACAGCACAGGAGGGTCAAAGATTCAGAAACACAACATCCGAGCGAGCGAGAGCCTCGCTGAAGCGTCCCTCAGCTGCTGCCGGCTGAGGGACAAACAGTTGTTACTGTTACAGTTAGCAGGCCAAAGGGTTAACACCCAGCACAGCTAACTGAGACGTACCCGTGTTGGAATATAACGGAGACCCCAAATGTTGCATTAATGTTCATGGAAACGTTATGAAACACGTTCTTTTGTTCAAATGAGACGATGCTGGTTAAATACTGATGGGACGTGACTAAACCGGGCACCAGGATACGCGAGGATCTAAGGAGATCCCATTAGGAGGTGACTCGTACAGTTCTCTCTACTCTGATTATGCTGATTTATGTTATGAGTAAAAGTTGCCGACTCAACAATAAACCATCTTCACAGTGTTCTAGGCTGTGATCTGAGCAGAGCTAACAGTTCTCATTGGTTCTGTTTAATGTCAGTGATCAGCTCTGGGGGACTCCTGCTGGCTCTGAGCAGCTGTTTGGTCTGCTTGCGCCTCGGGACCACTCTGATAGTCCTTTAATTTGAGAGCATGCTTCTTATTTCACATATTCTCTCTGCTGTGCTCTTGCTGCACATTTGACGTGTTGTTGCACAGATTAGCTGCGATCTACCCGTAATCCGTGACTGTGTGACTGTAGCTTGTGCAAACAGCCTCCGTGGAGCCGCTGTCACCAACATGCTTCAGACCGCTCTGCAGGATTAGATCACTCTTCATTTGGCCCATAGTGTTATTGTGAAATACGTCGAACCACCAAGTCCTCAGCCCAGCTTCATTTTATTTATTTAAATTGCTGTTCTTCTCACTAGCATCTGTTTGATACCCCATGGAAACAATGCAGCGTTCAATGGGACAAACAATAATTAACCTTGATTAAATGCAAGCAGCACGATGTGGCAAAAGAGTGAGCACATTAAGGAGCATGTTACACTAACACTAACTTCATTAGGTTCATGATCTGATGCTAAATCATGTTTTGTGTTCTCCGGCACGCCACACAGGTTTAGCTGTCCACACACACTCTGAAGACTCATTATTATAAAGTCATTATGTATTTCATTGTTAATGGATCTGCAGCAGTTGCACTCATTTGTGCTTCGTTGACACAAACGTTTGTAAATGCTGAATTCATTTCAACAGGAGTGACTGCGTCTCCGTCCAGCAACAGCTAAAGCGCTTCAGCAAATATACAATGACGTGTACGCATGTGATCCATAATCACACAAACCTCTCTTTGTGGAATGAACCCGGGGCCTCAGACTAGGTAAAAAATAAACGATCCAAACAACCCACCAATAAATAAATCAATGATTACAAAGGCAGGCAGAGGTGTAATACTGTTGAGAATATTATAAAATCTTACGTTTGCATGAACTGGAATATCAGCAGGGCACTTGCAGCCATGACGCCTGCATCTCCACATTCTGCTGTCCGGTTAAGAAAACACCAGCTTGCATCTGAGCGCAAACATCCCGTTCTGAGCAAGAATCAAATCTGCAGAGACGATGTGAGAAAGATGGCAGACATCTGAGGGTGTGTGTGTGTGTGTGTGTTGCAGAATGTGACTGTAACCTTGCAGAAATATAGCTCCATATTTCATTCATTCATGGAAGCCGTACAGCATGTACAGCATCACGGATTCAGGTTTCTCATTCACTTGGACTGATTCGCTGCACCGCATGCAAACGGAAGACTTTAGCCCAAGCTGACCCGGCTTTCATTAATTTCAATCCTGTTCTCTCAGCATTTTTCATCTAATGAATGTTTTCTGGATTTGAGCAAAGTGCTGAATACATTCGGGTCTGCTGTGTTGCTTCAGACACACGTTTGAAGGCATCGTGTGTGTGTGCAGGATGATAGGCGCATACCACAAAGGAAATTTCATAAGCGTGGTATTTAGACCATGTTTGATGTTGCTTACTTTAATTCCGCTTGAATTACGAGTCCTGTTTGCAGTGTGCGCACACACACAGACACACACCATCTCATAGTGATGACAAGCACCACCCTTATTCAATTTCCCTGCCTGAATATATTATTGAGGCCTCTCCCTCAGCCGCGGTGTGACAGGGACAGATTGCAGTGGCCTCTGATAGCTGCATAGCTACAGTTATGGGAAATGGAGCTGCACATTTACATTTACTCATTCTATTACATTGATTGATCTTCTGGGCTACCAGGCAGCTATTTTATGGTTAGGGTGCCATGTGTCTTTTAGAGTAATGCATAAAAAAGATTGAGGGCAGGTATTAAAAATTGCTTAAAAAGTGCCGAAGTTTGTTATGTGACACTGCAGACTTTGCAGATACAGCAGCTCGTTAGAAAGCCCGAGCACGTCAGCCCTCACACTGATTCCTGTGTGCTGCATGTCGGTGATGCTGAACAAACAGAACAGTCACACTTAAAGAAACATGGATTGCATTGCTGTCTGCTTGACACTGGAAAGACGACAAAGTACATTTTCGCACTCTGGTAAGCAGCGGGGCCTGCTCACACATCCATTCTCTATTATATGATGAGCTAATTATGACATATAGTTTCCATGCTGCAGCTGCCGAATGTGGAACAGCCTCGCTCACACAAAGTGGATTAGTATTCATCTGTCTCTCTAACAAACTGAACAACTTTGGAAATGAAGCAATAAAATTTGCTATTGATGTATGATCATGACTGAAGATGATTCATCCCTAATTCATTCTATTAAAAAACTGTCATGCCTGTTATTCTTTCCAAACTCTGTTTACCTCCATCTTTGTAAAAGAGTCAAAGAATTAACAAATGTGTGAAGCCCAAACAAACAGAGGTGTGCTCAGGGTTGAACTGGGCTGGCACTCTCCAGCATTATCTGGAACCTAACCCGCAGGAACCCGTGTGCACAGGACTCTCTCAGAACTGACTGAGTCAAACATGAACAACAACGTTACTGGTGGTGATAATTCTCCACTGCTTCTTAAACATGTGGCAGCTCAGTCGCCTCAGTGATGCTTCAGAGCAGTTAATGTCAGAACCTAACGGCAGTTCACAAACCAGAACCCTCCATCTGCAGGGCTTCTGTCCATCTAGGTGCCGCAGAATAGTTTTTTTCCCACATTTCTCTCCACCTGACACACGGCTCACGAGGTAGAGCAGGTCATCTACTAATCGGAAGGTTGATGGTTTGATTCCCGGCTGCTCCAGTCTGCACGCCAAAGTATCCTTGGGTGGGATACTGAACTCAGAGCTGCTCCTGATGTGTTCATCACTGTGTGAATGTGTAACTCTTAGACAGAAAACACTTTGATGTAGAAAAACGTGTTTGCATGAATGCAAATGTGTTGTGTAGAGCTTTGAGGACACGAGCAGAGGTGACGAGAGAGATACGAACATTTACCAGTGGAAAAGTCATCCTCAATTAATGTGTCCCCTGCATGCAAATCCTATGCTGTGTTGGACTTCCTAAAATTAATTTCTTTATCTAACCACAAAGCCAGATGACACACATCAATTAGTTCAACTCCAGGATGCCTTAAAGACATAAAGCATTTCCATCCTGATGATGAGCAGAGAGAAACAAATATTTGCTGAGAACGTCTTACAGGATCGCTTTGGAAACATTCTCACCAATACTACTGAACCACAGTCAGAGTACCGATTACTGCATTTCATACGAGACATCAGAGACGTGTGAAATATTGAAATGATGCATTTTCCCCACAAAGAGCAGCAGCATTCAGCTCCTTCCTCTCTCAGCTAATAATATGTTTATGGGACCGTGCTGATACATTTCAGACAGATACAAAGTTTAAGAGGAAATGTTTACATATCATTTAGTTTTTACCAAACACTAAAGAAATACTTTTATTTAACGTCTGCGTGTTTATGAGGACGCTCATTAAAATGTCAAGATGTATAATAAAAAGTTTAAAGGAAAGAATTAAAAAGACTTTTGAGTTCCATTTGACAAATACTGAGATCCTGCACAGAGCTGTCACAGCACACACACACACACACACACACGCACGCACACACACACACACACACACACACACACACACACACATTTTTCACTGAATGCAATTAAAGACTAATCGAGCTAAACGAGCTGATATTTAGGATACTCAGGAGAACACTGGACTACTACATGATTCATTCTGAATACCTTTAAAGAAAAGCACAACACAAAAATATCTTTAAAACTGAAATATAAACTTGCAGAAATACATTCACAGCCTTCAGCTGCACACTTATCCTGCGACAGCCTGCTGCACAGAGCTCCTCAGCTGTTTCAGTAACCAGTTTACGAGCTCTCCATAATTACACCATGACCCTGGAAAAAAAGCTGATGTTTGTGTTAAATTAATTTGCTATTACAACAAAACAATTTGTTATATCAATATAATTAACTTGTGATCTTGAAATCACTTCAAAGACATATTTTTAGGTGCAAAAATACCTTTACTCACAATAATTGTTCACTGTCCTGTAGTCACCTGCAAACAATGTTTTCTTTAGTTTAGCCATGAGTAGCTGGCTTAAGGTGCTGGAGTTGCTCTCATATGATCTACAGCAGCAGATGGTGTTTGCCTAGTTCTCAAGGAAATGAACACATTCACAGTTTTGTGTTTTTGGAGTACTTTACGTTCTCAAAACAGGGCTTAGGTTCACTCTTCATGAACTGCAGTTCAGCGGCAGCGTCCGTGCAGGCGAGCATCTCCACAGATCTGAAGACGAGCTTCACATCTCGCTGAAGATGTGATTCAACGGCTCAAACAATCACTGGACAGAGTTTAACCATGATGGGGTCATTTATAAAAAAGGATCAGCAGGTTCCCTGCAGCCTATCGGGCCAGAGGCAGGACACAGCAGGGACAGCATGGACAGGTCCCCAGCATGGACAGGTCCTCAGCATGGTCAGGTCCCCATGGACAGGTCATCATGGAGAGGTGCCCAGTATGGACAGGTCCCCAGCATGGACAGGTCCCCATGGACAGGTACCCAGCATGGACAGGTCCTCATGGACAGGTACCCACCATGGACAGGTCCTCATGGACAGGTCTCCAGCATGGACAGGTCCTCATGGACAGGTACCCAGCATGGACAGGTCCTCATGGAGAGGTGCCCATGAACAGGTCCTCATGGGCA
>VUQK01043920.1:6598-26135 GCA_015106715.1 Bujurquina vittata
GTTTCAGGGGGGGGGGGTTTTCCCAAGAAATCCAAACCCCCCCGTAAAGTTTTTAAAATTACCCCCCCCCCCCCCCCCCCCCTTGTAATTACAAAGAAATGACTAATTCAAAAAAGCAGTTCTTTGTATATTCTTTATTCATTACAAGTCAGATGTTTCAGACCTTTTTTTGTTTTACTTTTGATGATTATGGGTTATAGTGGCCTGGAGCCAGTTGAGGTGGCTGACTGGGATGCCTACTGGGAGACCCAAATCACACCCAGGACACGCTGGAGAGATTATATCTCTTGGCTGACCTGGGAACACCTGGGTGTTCTCCTGGATAAACTGGAGGAAGTAGCTGGGGAGGGAGACTGCTGATCCTGCAACCCGACCCTGGTTAAATCTGCTGCACGGATGTCTTACAGCTCATGAAAATCACAAATCCAGAATGAAAGTATTTAACCAAACATTTGAAGTTTCAACATGCAGCAAGAAGGGATTACACCACCAAGGCCTCCACATTTGACCTCTACCTAATCCACACTGCACCGAACCCCTGCGACCCTACCTGCGTATATTGGGTCCAGAGAAGGGTTTGAAATGAAATACTGTATTCTGACTCAAATCCATAATTATGAAAATTAAAACAAAAATATTTAAATACGTTATGTGTAGTTAGTACAGACTTTATTAAAGTTTCCCTTTTCGAATTAAACTACTGAAAAAAACTTTACTTTTTTAGTAGTGGCCTGTAAGTTGCCTCGCCTCAGCGCAGCGAACGGTGACTTGGCCAGACTGAGCAATGCGCGTCCCCTATACCGGAAGTTACAGCGGAGTTGCCAGTGTTCACGAGCACGGCAGGAGAGAACCGGCAAAGACGAGACCGGGGGAAGAAGAGGGGTCAGTGAACAGCGAATGCGCCAACGATCCATGGAATAAAACACATTAACGTTGGTTTCTCAACATTTATCTCTCGTTCTCTGGTTTTATGTATTCGCGTTGAGTCGTTTTTAAATTGTGCTGCTAGCAGTAGCTAGCCTGCTGACGACGTTAGCACTAACCAGCGTTGACGCCGAATACCAAGTAAGTTAGCTCAGGTCAGCTTCGATTAGCTCGCTAACATGCAACATTTTGTTAACGAAGTTAAACATGTTTTATGTATTTTTTTAAGCACATCGAGTATGTGGGATTAGTGGATACCAGCTGTCAGGCATTTTTGTTAAGCATCTGTTGAAATTCCCAAACAAAATGTTATCAAAGAATTAGTTGTTCGCTGACGTCGTTAGCGGTGATGTAAGCTAGCGTGCTAATATTAGCTTACTGTTAAGGTTCGCCCGAGGCCTGGCGTTCCCTGACGGATAACATCAGCTTTCTGCGGGGGTTTGTCTGTGGTGCGTGCAAACAAATCTGTCTTGTGAGTTTAATAGTTGCCCTGTTAATTTGGCGTTTAGTTAGGAACCCCTTTAAGGAGTACCGGGTCCGATTTAGTCACACAGCAATCGTCAATAGGATTATCCGCCTACTACTAGAATGTGTTTTTTTAATTTATTTTTTGCAATGTTTAGCTCAGAATACCTTCAGTTGGATAACATTTACATTTTCTCTCTGCAGTTCCATATTCGTAGCAGTATCCTGACGTTTAAAGGCTGAAGATCCCCTTCTGCCTTCGAGAAAGTTGCTGTTTTGGCTGTTCGCTTTTGGAGGCTCATATTTAAGCGAGCCCTGTGTGTTGACTGCGGTGTGTGAGCAGCTCCCTATGTGTGTGACAATGGGGGACATCAGTGACCTGGACCGACAGATAGAGCAGCTCAGACGCTGTGAGCTCATCAAGGAAAACGAAGTCAAAGCACTGTGTGCAAAAGCCAGGTACGAATCAGTATGATGAGAGTAACGCCACAACTTATTATTTCTTTAAATTATACACCCTTGAGTCTCGGAAGAAAACTGTTTACCAGTTGTTTTGTTTCCATACTTAACAAGAGGTTTTTCCTGCATATCAAAAGTCTTGGTCCCATTAAGAAGGATTTTGTATTCAAAGGAAAATCTCCAGGACGGATTCAAAGACAACAACTTTTAAACTTTTTTCAAGAGAAGTGAATTTAGTTCAGTTTAAATATATTTTCATATAAAATGACCCAAAGTAACATGCATAACTCTCCTTTAACAAAAGGAACACAGACTCTACCCTAACTATAAGCAGACCCATAGCTACTTTCAGCTGCTTCGTTGTCACAAGGGGTCATAACAGCAAGTCACTCTGCGTGTTCAATTTGGCAGTTTTAAACTGGGTGGCTTTCCGGATGCAACTCCAAAGGGGATTAACCATTATGCCGACCAACCAAATGCCCATTTTAAGCATGGAAGAATCCGGATAAGACTACTGGACACAAACTTAGCTTATTAAATTTACTTTCTTTACTGACCCTTTGTCAACCAATCAATGTACTGGTTATTATTAAATAATCACTTAACTCAGGGATAGACTAATCAATGAACAAACACAAAAGGTACATATGGCCAATTCTGCAAAGCTTTTTATAAATTGTATATTGTTTTTATTAGTTGTTTTATTGTTCATGCCATTTTTATTATTTTACTGTATTTATTGGATTTTAATGGTGCTGTTGTACTGTGCAGTGGTACCCTTTTCACTTTAAACAGTCCGATTTCTCCCAGTGGAGATAAGGAATCTTGATCTTGATAATGGGGAAACTTATCAGTCATCAGTCCAATCTTAAATCTGAAAGTGTGTTCTGGTTGGTGGAGGAGCTTAGGTGATGGGCCACCCCAAACTCTGTAATTGGCCTTTAAAGGTATTGACTAATGTAACTGTGTGTAGTCTGGGTTGTTAATCAGCTCTGTTTCTGGAGTTAATCAAAAGACACACCAGAGAACAGGGGCTGTGGCCACTAGGGGGAGCTTGTCTGTAACTCAATGGCTTGTTTTATCTTTGTTCTGTACATGAAATTATACTTGAACATATACGTGTGATGTAATGGTTACTTATTTGTTTGTTTTATTAATTTTAGAGAAATTTTGGTTGAAGAAAGTAATGTCCAGAGAGTAGATTCTCCGGTTACAGTAAGTAACATGTTTTAACTTTTTGCTCAATTTGCCCGCGGTCGCTTACATGTGGTAATAATGTTTCTCCTGTTATTTCTTACAGGTTTGTGGGGATATACACGGGCAGTTCTATGACTTGAAAGAACTTTTTAGAGTAAGTTTTTCTTTTTGTAAACTTCAAACATTTTTGGTTGTGATCAGATTATATTGCAGTATTTACCTGCAATGTTGGACAGAGCTCTCATTCTGATGCTGCTTTTGCAATAATGAACAGTACTACTAAATGGTGGGTTTTTATTTGGAACTATGCCAACTTCTTCTGTTTGATACCAGTGCCTTGACTTTGGGTTTCTGACTGTACAGAGTACCGATTCGATACCAGTGTTAAAGGTAGAACTTGTATTTCTCACTCTGAGGAAGATTCTGGTATCATTCTTTGTGTAAGGCAACAAGAGACTCAGCTTAAACATTGCTTTCCTAAATTTTTAAAATAACGCCATACTTATATTTAAGAATATAAATTCTGTGAATAGGTGTTAGTAAACAAATTGCATGATGACTAAGATAAAGTAGAAATTTTCTTTAAATCATTTATGTGTATCAGTCATTTCAGCCCATTGTCTTTACTGCATACATGGCTTGGTAAAACACAGAACATAGAATAGAACCACACCTTGGCATTGGTACCCAACCTACCGTTCTGGGTCAGTGTTGACTTATATCTGATCCATATATTGATTGATTGGTTTAGTCCTTTCCTAATCTCATGTTAAGTGACAGTGTGAGATAAGGTGTAGTTAGATTTTGCTGTATCGGAGGTCTTGCAGACCATGTTTGGGTTGTGTTTGGGGAGATGATTGACGCGCGGTTTAATTTGACCACTAATAGTGGTTGGCACGGTATTTATATTGTTGATGTAAGGACTCGTAAAATTCCCAGTATGCATCTCTTAAACTGCTGCTTCTTAATTTTTTCCACATGACAGGTGGGCGGAGATGTCCCAGAGACAAATTATCTGTTTATGGGTGACTTCGTGGACAGGGGGTTCTACAGCGTGGAGACATTTCTTCTGTTGCTAGCTCTTAAGGTACATGTGATGTTTGTCTGCCCAGTGCAGAGCTACACGACTCACAGAATGTACAGAATTTGCTTTCCCGTGGATTGTCACAGCAAGCTCATGAAGTTCCCTTCTCTTCATCTTTCTATTTTCACTGCGCTCTTTAGGTGCGTTATCCAGACAGGATCACCTTGATCCGGGGAAACCACGAGTCTCGGCAAATCACCCAGGTCTACGGCTTCTATGACGAGTGCCTCCGCAAGTATGGCTCAGTCACTGTCTGGAGATACTGCACAGAGATTTTCGACTACCTGTCCCTCTCTGCTATCATTGATGGAAAGGTTAGAGGCGTTGTCCAGATCATTTGTCTTTGAAATGCACTTGCTTGACGCGTGTAGTTCTTTTTTTTTTCTTGAACATGTTACTTTTAAAACTCCCTGTGTAACTTTTGCTGTTTGATTTATTTTGATGTAATTCTGTGTCTTTAGATCTTTTGTGTGCACGGGGGCTTGTCTCCTTCCATCCAGACACTGGACCAGATTCGGACCATTGACCGAAAACAGGAAGTTCCCCATGATGGGCCAATGTGTGACCTACTGTGGTCAGACCCTGAAGGTAGTTATAGACTCTTGAAAATGTAATAAGAAACATTTGGCACGAGGAAGAAACGGCAGTGAGAGAATTACAGTTTGATATACAGCAATGTATAATGGAGATGTTTGTGTGACCAGTTTCTCTCTGCTCTCAGACACCACAGGGTGGGGAGTGAGTCCCAGAGGTGCTGGCTACTTGTTTGGGAGTGACGTGGTGGCTCAGTTCAACGCCGCCAACGACATCCACATGATCTGTCGAGCACATCAGTTAGTCATGGAGGGCTACAAGTGGCACTTCAATGAGACGGTGCTCACTGTGTGGTCAGCACCCAACTACTGCTACAGGTACATGGCTACATTAATCTCAGATATGGTGAATGGGAAAAGATGTCCTCATCACATAGTGATTTGGTCACTGAACTATTTCAAAGATGGATCATATTGGCTGTACTAGAAACAATTGCCAGGCAGTTAAAATGTGAAGCATGTGCAGCGTTACGTTCCCAACACTATAAAGGCATACGTGCTGTCTAGAGACTTGGTGTAAAATAGAAGTTGAACCGTGTTCAACTTTTGTTTCGTTGTCAGCTGAATTGGCCACTCAAGCTCACTTTCATGGTGGATTACTTTGTAAATGGAGTATTTGTTCTGTTTACCGTTATTGTTACTGAAATATGAAATGGTTGCCCCCGTGATAAATAAGCATTACAAACTGTTGTATAATGTTTTGGCGTCTTATAAGTCTGCTCTGACCCAGCTGGCACAGACACCATACCACAATCGGCGTGGAGTTACATTTCAGTGAGCAAAGTAGTAAGCAAGCATGGTGACGGGTTCAAGATCATCTTAACAACTAATAAACAAGGAACAAAAGCACAAGGTCATTTTCTCCGCATGAACACAGAGGAGGGTATCTTCCTCTGCGTCCCTCAGACACAGAGGAGAGAAAACGTTCACCCGAGCTGCTGTCTTCACCAGCTTTTATTAACATCTGCATACAATAAGAAGTCACATGACTAGGAGTTTCCGGTTACAACACACAGCAATCAACACTCCCACAGTCCCCCATATATGGATGCAACCTCACGTGACCTAAAGGTGTTCGCACTCATGTGATAACTCTGTTTGTATGCATATGAGGTTGGGGGTGTCCTCCATTGTAACAATGAGGAGTTTCTCTGTGTGTGTGTGTGTCTCTAGGTGTGGCTGGGACACCCTGTGATAATGATCACAGTATTCCTTCGAAAAGCTCCTTTAAAATTATCACAAGCTTGTCCCCATTCAAGTAAAACCAAACCAACAGGATTATACACAAAACAACTCATACAAATAGAAGATATGATAACTCACAGTGAAAGTTCATATAATAACTCCAACACATGGCATCTATGGAGATGCACAGGCTTGGTGATAAAACACTAAAGATAATTCTCGCAAAATAACTTTTCCTCAATAGAAATAGGGTCTATATAAAATCGATATAATTCATTCCATTCCTGTTTTGGCAGAAAACACAAAAGGATAGTGAGAATAGTGAGCAGAGTTAGAAATATGTCTGTTTAGGTTGGCACGCACAGCATTGTAGGACCAGCCAGTATCAGCATATATGGGCCACTGCTGCCAAATACACCGGTACATTAGGAGTATCAGTAAAAAATGTAATGCAGCTGAAAACTTGAGTGACAGCTGTGCCAAACAAGACACACCAACAGACCGCACAGGGCTAAAAAGACAAGTTTAAGGTGTTTAAACTCGTTGGCCTCCAAATTCTGTGGATCGCAGTCCAATCGAGTATCTGTGGGATGTGCTGTACAAACACATCCGATCCGTGGCCACTTAGAGGACTTAAAGGATCTGTTGTTAGCATCTCGGTGCAGATACCACAGCACAGCTTCAGAGGTCCAGTGGAGTCCATGCCATGACAGGTCAAGGCTGCTTTGGCTGCAGAAGGGGAACAACACAATATTAGGCAGGTGGTCATAATTTGTTTAAAATAGTTGTATAATCTAAAACAAAGTTAACCTGAAATTTTCACCTCTCAGGAGTACAAAGCAACCATTAAGTTTCACAGTGATTCATGACAAATATCGATAGACTGATAAGAAGAAAAAAAACTTACTGTGATAAGATTTTTTTTCTCTTCCATATCACCTGGCTCTATGTTGTGCTTACTTCACTGAAGGAGGGGGCAAAAACCCAGCTGAGTGATAGTCTACCTTTGAATGTTGACAGAGAATAACAGAACTGAAGGTGAATGGAGTTCAGCTAATGCCTGAACGGTGGTTAGATTTTCCAGGTCTCAATCTTATAAGTTTTCGCATTTATTTAAATTTAATAATAAAGGAAAAAAGCTTCCCAGCAGTCAGGCCTGGTGAGGAGTCAAATTAGGCCTTGGCATATTCTCAGTGGCCTGAAATTTTTGAAATTGTGCTAATACAAGGCTCTTTTTGTGTGCAAATATCTAATCTCACTAACCTCACTGTCTGTTCCTCTCCTGACAATCAGATGTGGCAATGTGGCAGCCATCTTGGAGTTGGATGAGCATCTACAACGGGAGTTCATCATATTTGAAGCAGCACCACAAGAGACCAGAGGAATCCCCTCCAAGAAGCCAGTAGCCGACTATTTCCTGTGAAGTCTTGGAGCAGACAGCCACGACACATCGAACTCTCCAGTACCATTTCACGCCAGCCGCCCTGCATCCTGCTGCTGGACCGTTCTGTCAGTCTGAACTCAGAGCAGTTGGACAGAAAACCTGCAAAGCTCATGCACAGCTTCAGCTTGAAGAGCTGGATTTTTGCCCTACTGTCTAAGCCTGGCAGAGCAGTCACTGTGAAAGGTGCAAGGACGGGGTGGTCAATGGGCCCATGACTGTTGTCACTTCTCTTCAGCTACATAAAGATGGCCATTTCTTCCTGCTCTCCTTCCATTTGTTGTTGTCTTCACTCTGTAGATATGAATTTCTCCCTTCCTGGCTTAACTTTTACTACAGTTGTAGTTGTTTTTTCCCCCTTTTCTTCCATTTTTGTTCTATGATGAACTTTGTCATTAGTCCTAGAAGTATTTGGAAGGGTTTTTGTTTTGTTTTTTTTGTTTTTTCCAAAAAATGCAGCTGTAGGAAACTTCAGTTTTTCATTTAAGAAATTCCTTCAATGCGTATGCTATCTTTGCTTTTGGTTTTTGTATAATTGTTGCTGCCAGGATTAAACAAAATGCCCTCCCTCTTTATTTGCTCACGTTTGTCACCCACCGCACATGCTCCTATTGAACATACCGAGAGCTGCTGCTCAGCATCATGACAACGTAACACCAGAAATGTAATGACTCCCACCCTGGGTCATCTATTAACCATTGTTTTCTCTCTTAATTTCTTTTATCTGCAAATCTCTGTAGGTTTGTCAGTTTTGATATTGTGAAAATAAAGGTTTTGTATCTATGCTTATTAACTGGTATTAATTCAATGATGCCTCCGTATATGGTTACAAATCCAGTTATGGCACAGTATGTGAGGAGTTTTTTTTTAAACCCTTATGTCTAAAATCTGTTCTTGATGTCATAAGCCAAAAATACACAATATTGTAAAAATCTAATTCTTGGTTTAGGTAATGAAAAAATCAAAGTGCTAACAGTTCCTTTTTCTCCTGCCGCTCTGGTCAGGAAGGTTTCATGTTCTATTCACGCGTAAACGGGAATAATTGCTGCACACCGGGACAAGCTCAAATGAACCAAGAGACCGGTCTACGACACCGGACACACTTCCGGAAATGCACGCTGAAAACGGCACAGTCATGTCTGCCGCCTGACGAGTTTTAAGGCTCGTTTTTCTAGCTCGGCCAAAACCGTTTCCCCTCCCATGTGCAAAAGCTGCAAGGACAGCCGGTACTTCCGAAAAAAAGAGCAACTCCCGGAAGCGTAAGCAGTGCCTCCGTTCAGCAGTTTGTCGGCACGGTGGGATACGGCAGCACGGGAACAGGTAGGCTGAGCGAGCTCTCACCTGCTTGGAGAAATGCTCGCGGATGAATACCAGCGGTGTAAATTCCTGACTCAAAATCTGCGAAGGACCTATTGTTAATCCGGACTGATTGAATTACTTCCCGTGATAAAACTTTTGTGTATTGTCGTCCTGCCACGAACACACCTGTAAGCCCTGGCTGCAATATGAGTCTCTATTTACACAAATGTTTAGATTGCTGTTTGATTGCGATCAGCTTCTAATGCCCGCGTCTCCTGCAGCGGCGTGCGAAAGTCCTTCGGAAATGATCACAGTTACTATTTCCTCCCGTTTCCGCAAAATTAGTTCGGAAAAGAAGTGATTAATATTTACATGATTAAAATATATGCTGTTCTGTTAATTTCGGCGTACCGATATTTGATATTTTCCATTGATTTCCGCTGTGAAATGTTGCGCAACCCGCTAAGGCGGCACCTTCAAAATCCATAAATCCAGCGGCTTCGAGAGCGGTGTTTGGCAGTCATTTTTCATGCAGTTATTCAAAACTTTACAAACTGGATTTGTTCGGAATAAAAAACCTCCCTCCACATTAATCACAAGGCTCCTGGTGTCACATCAGTAGCCATGCAAACAAAGCCAGATTAATTACGATTTTTTAAATACTGTTGCCAAGGTCTGTGTCAGAAGCCTGATAAAAGGTTTGTGAAGTGTGCAAGAGTTACTTTTGCAAACTGCAGAGAGGAATTGAAAATGCAGGTTTTTATATATTTTGCTGTAATTCATTATTCCCCTTATATGGCTTTTGTAATGTGTCACTATTTACAGTCAGAGTGAATAATGAGTTGAAGAAATAAGAAGTTTCAAATAGGAGAGAGTTGCAGCTTCCTGGGGGGGGGGAAGTTTTTTTTTACCCTTGTTGCTTTTCTCTGTGTTGCAGCTGAAAGGATGGACGCCCAGAGTCAGGTTTTGGGAAGGCTGCGTTCAGCATTTCAGTCAGGTATCACAATACCAGAGGAGTTTCGCCGGACGCAGCTCACCAACCTCGTGTCCATGATCAAAGACAACGAGGAGCAGATTGTAAATGCACTGCACAAAGACCTTGCAAAGGTACAGGACTGTACGCAACATGTTACACACAAAACACGTGACTGTCGTTCCCCAACACAAAATTATGCAACTAAAGCCTCAGGCCTTCACTTGTCCTGTGGACATGATGATGTTGCAATTATGACAGGTTTTTTTCCAGCCCGGAACAGAACTGTGTGAAACTGCTAAACAATTTCTTTTAAAACAGCTTCCTGAGAAGAGTTCTGATTTAGTGATACATCCACAAATAATTTTCCTTGTGCAGTTTAAGCGTTATTGTCTGCCGCACTTCAATAAGCACTCACTTTGCTGTTTCTGTCACATCAGCCAAAGTTTGAGGCCATCCTGTCTGAGGTTGAGATAGTGATGAACGAGCTCTATTACGCCCTCAGTAACCTCACAAGCTGGATGAAGCCGGAGTATGTCAGCAAAAACCTGGTATGTTAAAAAAATTCCTTATTAATATTGTGTGTGTGTGTGTGAGTTGGAGCGAGACCTGCTAAAACAAAGGATACACAACTGTCTTCCTGGCCGCAGTAGTACCCGTCATGACACGCGTGCCAAACTTCACGTGTGAATTCCTGACATCCTTTTTCCTGCAGAGAGAAATTCCTGGCAGCTCCCAAAGAGGTTTCAGCCAGGAAATTCACGAGTGACCAGAATGCGTGTAGCAAATCCACTCTGAATGCTTTTTATTAGGAAATGACTGTTAAACAAGTAGAGCTTATGCTGAAAGAAGACGTGTTGACTTTCACCAGTCAGTCCCGTTCACACGCACAGCAGCTTTATTTCTATAGAAGGCTGGTACCGGATAATCCAGCTAAGCTGCATTGTTTAGGCTCGGCCTCTGCGCCATGTAGCTGCATGTATGCGGAGACATTGACCCCAAGTAAATTCCCACTCCTTTCTAGAGATTAAACATTTATTTCTAAGGATCCCATAGGATAAGAAGCTTAAGATGATGAAAGCATAAAGATTTGATTCATTTTAATTTCTATAAGAACCTCTACTATAATCTTTTTACTGATAAGATATCAGTGACGTGCGGTGGGGTTTGTGATGGTGAGGCACTGACTCGTCTGGAGCCGGATGCTCACATGTATGAGCCCAAAATAGAAGCTTATATTTCAGTTTTAATTATGCTAATGATTAATTATGCTTTAATCAATGCCATACTGTTCATCAAAGGTGGGAAGAAAAACAAAATATTTAATGTAAGGTCAAACTTTTTTTTAATTCTAAATAAAAAAAAAAAAAAAAACATGTATCATCTTCCCCTTATTTAAAGATGAAATCCATGTGCCTATCTTTCTCAACAGGGCTATTTTCACCGTGCATTTATGACCGATTACAAACAATAAATATGTCACACATTCATTCAGTATACTAGACAGACTGTGGAACATCTGCATGTGTAGCACATGTGTAATCAAACACGTATTTTGGCGATATAAAGAGAAACCGCAATGAGCATGCGCCAACCGCCTGCTTCATTTACTGTGTGTGACACAGCGCCCCCAGAGGTGAGCCGCAGCACTGCACTGGCTCGCCCCGCATTTCTTCCATGTGTTTGAACAGGCGATGCGTGAATTCCACGATTTTGACCATTAACGTGTTGAAATAATTCAGAAAACAGTTTTTATAGAACAGCCAGTGGTCAAATGTATTTTCTCTTACCATTGTTAGTATTTTACTTTTCATGATGACAGGGAGGCACTGCCTCACCTGACCACACGTCAGTGCGAGATGTGCACTTTGTCAGATGTTTAAAAGGAAGCTCTGTGGTGATAGATACTTAGCTGAAATGATCCCTTCACATGAGTATGAACTGTTACCCAGCAAGAAATGCAAGATTATATTAAACTGTGCAACATGTGCTATTTTTAATCACAGTTGTACAGCTGTTCATTTTAGTGGCAAAGCTCACACGTGCAGTACTTCCTGCATACTGTTTTCTGTTTCTTATGATATCAAATTTATGGACATTGCATCCTCAGATGTTTTCAGACTTTTTTTTAATTGTTAATCTTTCTCTATGAACAAGAATCCAGGATATTTGTACTAATGTTCAAAAACAATATTATTTCTTGTCTAAAGAAGTCCCACAGACTCACTGTTTCTACTGCACACTGTTCAGATCCAAGGCCCGTTCGGGTCAGGAAAATAACAGCATGTAAATCTTTGCTCTCAGAGAAAGCAAAGACTGCATATGCTGCAGTCTGAAAACACTTTTCTTGCTTCATAATTTATTTTCTAATATTTATTTTGCTAATCTTCAGGCTACAAAACTCGATGACTGTTTTGTCCGGAGGGAACCATTCGGAGTCGTGTTGGTCATCGGGCCGTGGAACTACCCCATGCAGCTTCTCATCTTACCCATGATTGGAGCCATTGCTGCAGGTAGTATCCACTAGAACGCCTTTTATCATATCTAAGTCCTAAAAGCGGCCAGAAACCACATTTCCCATGTTACAGTAAAACTGATGGCGAGTGAGTGAACCTCAGAGTTCTCATTAGCTTTAGTCCCATGAGACAGAACCAGAAGCACGACCTAAAAGACAATGAGGCTCATTAAAACCAGAGCAAATCTGCAGGTTTACGTGTTTCTCTATGAATGCAAACATTTAACTGACATCTTTTACATCTGAGATCTGTGGTCAGTATTAAATATAAATGAGCTTTCATTTAAAGGCCTGCTACGTCTGCCATTTTTGTTTTGCTCTGCTGTCGTCTGGAAAATGTAACAGGGTGAAGGGTTGTATCAGATAGTGTGAAGGCATGTGAGGTAAATGATAAGAAATGATAAGCATAAACGGAAATCTTGGAGAATGAACGTGGTGAGGAAACACAGACGAGCTCGATGTAGTTTCTAACTTATTAGAAGCGTTTCAGGTGATAGAAGCACCTTTCAAGATAAATATCACAGTGTTTCACAACAAAAATGCTAAAAAATGACCCAAAACCAAGTTTTAAAAAAAGGAGCTTTTAGTTGCTTTTTAAAGTCAATCATTCTGTGTGAAGCAGAGCCACACAGGCAAGTGCTTAATTTACGGCTGGGTCAATGCCACAATGCCACTCATTAAAGCTCCCTGATGGTGTTTGTCCATGCAAACTCTTGACCAAACTCTTGAAATGGACTCTGAAGTTAACGAGGAAGTTAATGAGGAGCCAGTGCAGCTGAACTGGCAACAGTGTGACATGTGAATAGTTAGAAGGCCTCGGGGGGGCATTTCAGGGAGGTTTTGTTAAGATGGGTGCACAATGAATTGTGATAATCCAGATGTGATGAACTAAAGGCATGGATAACAATGTTACAGTCCAGACTAAATTTGGCAGTATTTTAGTATTGAGCTTCCAGAGTGAAAGCTGAGTCAGCGGTTCCTCGGAGAAGGGTTAGCAGGTGTGGCGAGGGGACAACCTCAAACGGCTTCATTTACATGAAAATGTAACTGTCACTTCAAGTGTCTTTACTTGCTACCTGTTGTTGATGTCTTTGAATAGGAAACTGTGTGGTCATCAAGCCTTCAGAAATCAGCGCCGCCACAGACAGTCTGATAGCAGAGCTCATCCCCAAATATCTGTCTCAGGTCAGATAAGATTTGGTTTACTGACGACCCTGTTTTATAGATTTTTGGAAAAGCCAAATAAAAAAGCTTTCAACAGGAAAACCTTGGTGTTGAAACAAGTGTAGTGAAATGTAAGGTTAAAAGGTTAATGATCTGTATCAAGCTTTATATTCATTACATAAAATAACACTTTTCAGAATTATAGTTGTCAGATTTCTTACATTAGCAGTGGGTGCAGTGAATGTGACCCCTGTGATGGCGCTGTTGATTTGACAGGAATGTTATGCAGTCATTCGCGGTGGGGCCGAGGAGACCGAAGCCCTTCTGAAGAATCAATTTGACCACATCTTCTACACAGGTAAACACCTCAGAGTGCATGTTGGGAATTTATCATGGACGCGAGCTAAAGCAGCTCTCTACTGCTGACAGGTTTAGATGGTTATGAGCTGCTGAGTAATATTTATCAATAGTATGGATAACAGCTGTTGTTAAATGACACACACACACAGACACACACCTTCCTCTTCCTAGTTGACTTAATAACACTGAACTGTAGATCATCTCTTTTCTATTTTTGAAACTGACTCTCAGCTCTTTGTTAGGTTCTCAGGCCGTGGCACGCATTATCCTGCAGGCTGCTGCGATCCACTTGACCCCAGTGACCTTGGAGCTGGGAGGCAAGTGCCCCTGCTTAATTTACGGCCGGATCAATGCCACTGCCGCCGCTCACCGCTTGGTGTGGGCCAAGTTTTTCAATGCCGGCCAGAGCTGCGTGGCGCCGGACTATGTCCTGTGCCCGGCAGCCACTCGTGATGCGCTGCTGCCTGCGTTGCGCCAGGTCCTGGAGGATTTCTACGGCAAGGAGATTCAGAAGTGCCCCGATATGTCGCGCATTGTATCATCTAAACACTGGACTCGTGTGATGGGACTGCTCGGGAGGACCAAGGGGAAGGTGGTTGTGGGAGGAGAGCACGACCAGGAGGATAGATACATAGGTAGGTTCAAAAGCACTTAAAGGAACATTTGGTGTAGCCTTGTTCTCAGCTGGCAGGCAAATATTCGCCTTCAAATAAACCATCATACAGTTTTACACCGATCGGTCGCAACATTAAAAATACCTGCCTGATATTGTGTTTGCACCATAACATCTCTGACCTGCTGGGGCATGGACAAGTAATCTTTGTCTGGTATGGGGACATTGGTAGCCACTCCTTTGGGTCCTGGCGGTTGCAGGGTAGGTCCTTTTATCATGTTGTTGAGCTGCTCTCAAACAGTTTGGTGTAATGGGCATGTCCTTCTGTGGGAGACTGCTGCCATCGGGGACTGCCGTTGCCATGGCAAGGTGTTCGAAGTCTACAAAAATGTTTAGGTAGGTGATCAACATCAGGACCCAGGAGTTATCAGCTGAACATTAGGTTAGAGCAAAAACTGTAAGTGTGTTTCACTTTGTCAGTTTTTGTTCATTGTTGTGACTGATTCGTGTGTAGCTCTTATTAGTGTTTAATGTTTACAAGGCCACAAAAAAGGAGGAAATCAGCGGCCTTCTTTGTGCAGTGACAGTTTAATCAGCAGGAGTAAAATTCTTGATGTGTAAAAAGCCCAGCAGAGGGCACCGCCCCACTTTTAAGCAGAAAAAAAGAAACTTGCTGGTCTTCATCTTTGAGACAAATGAAGCCTCACTTTTAATATCACTCTCTGATATTAGAGTTCGACCAATATCCTGATGGGGCCCAAATATCAGCTGATATTAGCTGTTTGCAGATTTATCTGTATTTGCATTTATAATTGCCGATAAATGAAAATTAAAGAGTAAAGGAAAAACTGGAGAAATGCACAACATGTGCCCTCATGATGCCCACCAGAGGGCATCCTGCCACATCACAACAACCGGCTTATCTGAGCAGTTGGTGTAACAGTGTAACAAGTAATTGATGACTTTTTGTGACCTTAAAACAAGAGTTGTTATACGATGTTAGTAAAGGTTCATTATTGGACAAATGGCTCTGTTTTATCACATCGAGCAGTTGCAGTGTGTAAGTCTGAGGTGTGTATTTGTTGACTGTGAGCTCCAGCACAGACTGAGACTTTCACTTTCCACATCTTCTTTCCATGCAGTTAACTTATGTTTTAAAATATTTTATCATCTATTTCTGAGATGATGCCCATTTTCAGTTGTGGAAGTCCAGTGAGTAAATGACATTGATTATATAAGAGTTTTCTATCTAGATTCAATTTTGACTTAATTTCTCAAATTATGTATTAGAGTTGGGACGACACAGACCTTGTTTTTGCTCTTGCATCATTAGAGCGTTTTCTCTCTCAGAAAATGCTCGAATGTATTTTTTTTTGAGCGGGAGAGTTCAGGACCAGGTTTTCTCTGCAGCAGGGCATCATGTTCAGTCCATGAGGGACTGCGGAAGCAGGCAAAGTGATTGTGTAGTGGAAAACTAAACAAATGGATACACACATTTTAGTAACCAAGTTACATGGGTAACACTGCGGTCACCGCAGCCGATTTTTTTTCTTCCATCTCACAACCTCTCCCAGCATCCTCTGCTGTCACACCTCTGTGGTCTTCCTCTTCCTTTGTCTTGTCTATAAATGACTACAGCTGTAAAAATCATGAATTATTTTCCATAAAATAACTGAAGTCTGAGTTTGCTCCACTGAAAAGCGAAATGCATGTACAAAAGGATATGTTCTCGTGTCTTTCCTCAGCTCCCACAGTAGTGGTGGATGTAGCTGAAGACGATGCTCTAATGACAGAGGAGATCTTTGGCCCCATTCTGCCCATCCTCACTATTGAGTCTCTGGAGGAAAGCATCAACTTCATCAACAGAAAAGAGAAACCTCTGGCCCTTTATGTTTTCTCAGATGAATCCTCTGTAAGAACTCTGCAAGCTACAACTTCAGAACTACAGCAGCATCATGTAGTCTCTTAGCCTACATTGTCATTCTTTCTTTTAGGTGGTGAAGAAGGTGCTGGAAAACTCAAGGAGTGGAGGATTCTGCTCTAATGATGCAATTATCCACATGGCCCTGCCAAGCCTGCCCTTCGGTGGAGTAGGTACGTGTCACGCTGGCCTAAAGCTTATAGGAGTGGCAATCAGAGGAACTGACGGAGTCATATGCATGACCAGTTTTCACTCTTCCATCCAGGGAACAGTGGCTTTGGTCACTACCACGGCCGCTGGGGCTTTGAGACGTTCAGTCACCAGCGAGCCGTCATGCTGCGCGGTTGGACTTTGGAAAAACTCAACGCTCTGCGATACCCACCATACAGCGACAGCAAGTTAGGCTGGCTGCGCTGGACCACCTCGAGCAAGAGCAGCTGCTCACTTATGTGATGGCAGGCAGAAAGAGTGTGAGTGTGTCTGTGTGTGAGTCAGAGAGATGGTGAGAGGGAGCTGTTGAACCATGGCTTACACTTTTTCTGTAATAAGCGTTTAGATGACATTAAGATTGAGGTTTAACTAACTTAGCTATAAAGGACTCCGTCACAGAGGCTTAAGCCTTGATTATACTTTTCACGTCCCCAAATGTCCTCGGATCCGAATGGCAAAAATTAGGCCGTCAGACAGTGAGCCAAGGATCCGTGCAGATGTCCACGTGCCTGCCTGTTTACTGTGACCGTGCAGACTTGTGTGCAGAGAACTTGCGGTACAATGCACCAAATATGTATGCACTACAGGCAGTGGACTTCGAGTCACCTTGAAACAAGTATAAGCCCCTGGAAACCTCCAGTCATTGAGCAAAAATGTGTATTCCCCAACTGGATACTGGCTGTTGCTGGCTGCACCAAAACCCTCCTTGTAATTGCTTTTCGGTCATTAGCAGATTGTGAATGTTCTGTTTGCATCACACTCTGCACAGTTTCACAACCACTTAGCGAGTAGTTGGCAAGTATTTGCAGACAAGTCCATGGCACTCTGCGAGCAACCAAAACAATCGCAGGGTGGTTCTCGGTGCAGCAGCATATGCCACATTACCATATGTTATACCTCATATACCACACATATGCAACCAATTTTGCTCAGTGACAGCAAGCAACCCCCAGCAATCACTCCCCAACCAGTCAGGGAATACACATTTTCCCACAGCGACTGGTGGTTACCAGCCAGGTTTTAGGCATGTGTGGCTGGGACCTGAACCATTCTGCTATTTAGATGCTTTAAGATTATTACACACTTTTTATGCTGTTGTTAGTAGTAAGCTATCCTTTTTGGGGATACTGTGTCTAAGTAGAGATTAGTTCCTTATTAAGGTTAATGACTCTTACACACATAATAACTATCTTTTTCTTTTCCTTTTTTTTTGCAGCCCCCCCATCTGGATTAAGTACTACATGTAGTCAAGGTTCATTCAGAAAATAAATAAAAATTCAATGTAAATAAAATATTTTAATGGTGAAGCAGAAAAAGCCTAAGTCAGCTCTTTTGAATATTTTTTTTTTTTGCACAACTAAAGGTTTAAGTTACCTCACAAGACAACTGAATTCCTGTGGCCTATTTCCAGTTGGTTTGGACCAATCAGCATTCTCCTGCTGGCAGCATCAGGTGTGACGATACACATGAACATGCGTATCATTCACTCACCTGCCGGGTATCTTTTGCGAGTGCTTGCCTGAAAAAAATCAGTTTCCTGTGCATTTCTTAAGAAGAGAGCACAAAATATCCACTGAAATGCATCATAACTGCATCACTGACTTATGAGCTTTCAATGCTCAGAGTGCTGCTTTTTTTTCCTCCTCTATGCTTTGTTGGTCTAACTTACCCCGTTAGACTGTGACAGACTGATAGTTCCTTAAAGTCTCCTGCAAGTACTTTTTGAAGTGTCTACCCTTCTCTAAACTTAATTGTGTTTTTGGAAACTGAAGTTAATGTTTTAAGAAACTTTCAAACAGGGTTTTGAAAAAATAGTAAAACTGTCATATAATAAAATTATGGATGAATATATCAGGAACCATATCAGTCTCACCATCTTTATTGAACAGACCTTTTTTTTTTAAAAAAAAATGTTTGGAAGGCCTGTAGTTTCTTTGTGTTGTTAAAAATGATGATTGCTCTGTGCACAAATGATTTTTTTCCTCTGTTGATATATAAATGCATCAGTAGAATTTTAACAAATTGATGTTTTGGCTCCTACTTTTTTCTGATTTGTTTTACACATGTTGGAAACACAGGTAAAAGTAGCCACATTTTATAGCCTCAAATGTTCTGGTCATCGCCAGGTTGGTCTTTTTGGAGCCAGAAGTAACCATATTTAGTGGTGCAATGTTTACCTAACACTAGCTAGTCTGTATAGATGCAGATATCTGTTTAGTGCTAAGGAAGAGACTATTAAAATACTTGAATTTTGCTATCCATTTAATTTGAGACCATTTTATTTGTCAGATAATTCCTTTAAAATGCTTTGAAGGCACAAACAGGATCAGTAAGTGTAGTTGGCGAAGGTGAAGCCTACCAGACAGCTACTGCCAGAGCTAGCAGCCTGAAAGTGTCAGCCACTTGTATAGCAAAGTTGCTGCACCCCCAATTTTTAATTAATTTATTTATTGGCGCAGCAGCTTTTATTGGCAGTAGAGAGACAGGGAATGGGGGGGGGGGAAGACACACGGGCACATTAGCAACAGGCCGCGGGGCTCGAGCCCGTGCCATAACATGGCGCATACACATGGTTGCCTGCTCCACCGCTGAACCACCTGGGTGCCCCCACACCCCTAAATTTAAACCTCTCCTGGATGAGAAAAAAAAATTCTACACACATTTTTTGTACCAGGCTGTAAACACATTTAATGGTTTAAAGTTTTAACATGGGAGTCTATGGGAAATGTTTGATGTTCACATTAATGGTGCAGTGATCATTTTTGATAATTTTGGTTTTTCAGTGTATCTCATCTGTCTGGCATGTAACTCTGAGCTCAAATTTTAATTGCACCAGTTTTAATTGTGTCAATGTGAATAGTTTGTGATCATTTCAGAATGCCCACCATCCATTTTTTTTCTTACCTGCTTATTGAACCAGGGTTGCAACTGGACTGGAGCCTATCCTAGCTTATGTAGGACAGGAGGCAGGCTAATTGAACTCAATTTTATTTATAAATCACCGCAATAGTCGCTTCCAGCTGCATTTTTGTAAGGTAAAGACCCTACACGGATACAGCGAAGGGGGTCCACTCTGGACAGGCATCCTATCCCTCACAACCAGCCACTCACCCACATGTCTACGCCCCCCCCCC
>VUQK01043921.1:0-10865 GCA_015106715.1 Bujurquina vittata
CGTTTCTTTGCCTTTGTTCTTTGGTTCCACCTGCCCTTCTTTCAACAACACCTTTTGCGTCTTCACTCTTCAGATCGCACAACATACATTTCCTCAGTTCCTTCCCTTCGTTCCTCACTCATCTTCCAGTCGTTTCCTCTCTTCCCCCTCACTCTCCTCCCTCCTTCTCCTTTTGATCCTTGCTGCCTTTTCTTTCCAGCAGTGTTCAGCCTGATTTGATCTGTCACTCTGCAGGGCTGCAACACCTCCATGCTTTCACCTAACACAAGCTGACGAAGCCTGCGGACATTTCAGCATAGCACATTTCCAGAGCAGAGCACGCTTTATGAAGTGCTTATGTGTCCCAGATCACTGTCTCCACTACTAGAACTGCTATCTTTTATGATTTTTCACAATCACCTTCATTCTGACAGTGCTACCACATTTATTAGCGATCACAAGACATTTTACACTTACTGCTATTTCTAACATTGAGTGGAAAAAGCTGCAGCCACCTTGCTGTCTCGAAACAGTGTCTCTCTTAGTAATACGTTTTGTTTCAACCACATGATTAATTCTGCTAATACCGGCAATCTCTCTTACCTATGGATGCATATTCCTACGATAATGAGATATTGGAGTGCGTTTCCTTTCGCAGCCTCAGGTTTTCTTACACTGTCAATCAACTTTGACGTGCAGAAAATAGGGACAACCCCGTCAGAGGGTTATCATAATTATCTGCACCACTTCATTTGGAGATAAACCTGAAGGAAAATGCACATGGACTGTTGATATTAATCAGTGCTTGCACTGAAATACTCCTATAATAGGCAGCACAGTGCACAGAAGCACGACTCCTATACGTTAAGGTTTGCTTCAAATTGTCTGACCTCTTAGTAACTGCAGGGTTACAACATAGAGCTAATTAATTGGATAAATCTGGAATCCCTTGAAATCTTGAAATCAAATCAAATCAAATAATGTCATTATTCCTAAGCAGTCAATACTATGTTGATATTTAGTTACCTAAATAACACAGGTATGAACAACACACACACACACACACACACACAAATAAAATAAAATAAGTTGCAATAGCAGAATTTTCTCATTTTTGGGTGGTTGTGTCTGGATGAATGCTCCAAGCACAAAGATACTGGGAGTTTGCTTCCAAACCTGGAGTCTGATTGTGATAGAGTGAACGCAGCCAAGAGCTGTCGGCTGTTGGCTGTCCTTGCATGGAAAGGCATGATGAAGACATCAAGCAGAGTACATCTGAAGGTAGATCCACAGCCGTGTAATTAGAGGGATCAAA
The DNA here is from genome assembly GCA_015106715.1 of Bujurquina vittata. Taxonomy (NCBI): domain Eukaryota; kingdom Metazoa; phylum Chordata; class Actinopteri; order Cichliformes; family Cichlidae; genus Bujurquina; species Bujurquina vittata. The sequence goes on from VUQK01043921.1 coordinate 1,295, forward strand.
TTTGATTAAATATTCAATTTTAGACCACGCTTAAAAAGTCAGCAGTCTGTGGCATCAGAACTATAAAACATGGTATTCATTTTTGCCCAGGCCTATACATATCCTCTTCCCATCCCGCTGCCAATGAACCACAGCTGAAGCACCCAGCAGGCCGCCTGCAGTGAAGGCAACACCCTGGCAGGGAGGAAAAGTCTGCTGACTCTGCCTCGCTCCTCGCTGTGTTTACCTCGATCATGGCAAACTCTTGTTTGTTTCAAAGCTTACTTTGTTTTTTGTGCTGTCAGACGGCAGGCTTCATACAGAGCAGCACAATACCTCCCGGCATCTGGCTACTGATCAAACAGCAGTCTCCAACTATCATCATGCTGCACTGTGTGCTACCCTCACTAATAGGCCTATGAGTGAGAATCTCTTGTACTTATTAAACACAGCAGCCAGTTACACATCAAATCCTCATATAGCCCTACTGCCTATGCTCAGGGTAAGTGAACTGTGAGTGCTATGACGCACGTTTTCTTCATAAAATTTGTATATGGAATATTGTGCTGTTTGAATTGTACGTGGACAGATCCAACTTATTTATTCACAGTCATTAATCCATGTACACTGGCTCAAAAACGTTACATTCATTTACAATTACCTTCAGGTCATTTTTGGGCCAGGTATTTGAAAGCCCCTGTGGGGAAAGAGCTATAAATGTAATTTCTAAGGTAACTGGGACAAAAATACAACATTTATAGTGTGATCTTGTTTAAAAAAAAATTAAAATGCATGTACATGTCTGCCTACATTATTTAGTCTACAAAAATATCAACCGATATTATATCAACATTCTTGTGTGGAAAAACAGCTGCCTTAGAAGATTGCATCGGCCCATCTGAGAAATCAGTTCTTGTATGCATCCCACAAAAAGTTTCACTGAGATTCAGATTTAGTGTCGATATGATGAAGAACTGATCAACATGTTACTATGAGAACAAAGAACTATCTTTGTCTGTGCAGTGCGCTGATAAAAGGCCTGGCCCGTGCTTCTGTTCTCATGCCAAACTGAAGTTTTGCTCTAACGTATCTTTGGACACTAAAGGCCCTTATCTTTTAGGCTTCATGTCAGATTTGTGGATTCAGACTGTAGACGCAAACACTCCGACACCAACAGGTGGAAGGAGCGGCTTGCAGATGGGGGATGAAATTTTCTTGGATTGCTTGGAGACTTGCCTCGAGCAATCTGCTGTTGAGCTGAATTTGTTGGGGAAGCCAAACCTGGACAAAGTGGCAGTCATTTGAAATACACTTGTTAATTATTTTCCTCAACATGATGGGTTTATTTTAAATCTTTGCAGGATGTTTTTACATCCCTTGCCAGAATCATAGGAACCCACATCCTCATTTACTGTAAAAAAAACTTCACATTTATTCACATCTAAGCTTAACCACAACAGTAAAGAAATCCACAGATCCTAGATGTCATTGGACCATCACTCCTGAGAATGCTCTAATCATTGGCGCCTCCTTTGGAATGAATTTGAAGCAGTGATTTCAAAGAGAAGATCATGGAAATTTGGACCCTCCTTAACGGATTACCAAGACAATGTGAAGTATCCTCTGAAAGTCTACTAGAAGATGTGAATGCAGCACTACAGACAGTCCCTACTGCAACCATCACTGAAACCGACCAGCATGATCTATAACCATGGCAACAGTTATCCTTGAGATGCTTTGCTTTTAGATGAACAGCCATAAGGAGCAGTAGCCTCCATGGAAAAGAAGACTAGAGGCTAAGATAAAGGCAGCACAGAGGGATGTTAGCCAGCTATGAGAGCTGGAGAAAGGTGTGATGAAGAGAACGATGTCTAAGAAGTACAGAAGTCCATACCTGAGGCCTTAAAAACCGCCAAGCAAAGATTCACAGCCTTGGCTAACCGCTTGACGGGATACAGAAGCCAGGTGAATAGACTAGACGTTCTCCACTGAGCCATCCAAGGACTACCCTCAGTGCCATGGGAAGATTAGGAGAACACAACTACAGAATGGAGTAAATATTAGTCACCTCCTCTACGTGGATGGCATCATGATGTAGGCCAGAAGTGAACGACAAATTGATTCACTGATCCACACCACTGGGATCTACAGCAGTGACATTGGAATGACTGGAGAAGTGTAGTCGGATGGTAACAAAGAGAGGGAAAGTAGTCAGAATTGAGAGGACTGCACTAACAGAGGGCAACATTGCAGACATGGAGGACAGCTAAAAGTACCTTGGGATCCCACAGGCAAATGGGAACCACGAAAAGATGTAAGCTGCAGTCTCAAAGTACCTGCAGAGAGTAAGGCAAGTCCTGAAGAGTCAGTTGAATAGGAAGAACTAGATCCAGGCAATCAACACCTACGCCCTGCTGGTCATCAGATACCCTGCTGGGATAATAAGCTGGCTAAAGGGGGAGATAGAAGCCACTGACATTAAGATAAGGACGCTGCTTACCGCGCATGTGGGCTTGACGCCTAATCTAGCACCCTGAGACTGTACACTAAGGGGAAGGAAGGAGGCCGTGTACTAGTGAGGGTCAAAACCACTATCCCAATGAAACAAAAAAATTCCACGAGTACATTGGGGAGATGGCCACAACTGAGCACTGAGTTAATACCTCAGGCAGCAGAAATCCAAGAACGAAGAGGAAGAAGAACAGGAACCATCATGAAAGGACAGGCCCTGCACAGCATGGACCACCGGCAGATAGAAGTGGTCGATATCAAAAAATCCTGCCAATGCTGGACAAAGCTGAGCCGAAAGACAGCACGGAGGCCCTAAATTTTCAGTCCTGTCCTGGGTATGATGTTACACTGCATCCAGGTACAGTGGCAAAGTCATGCGTGGAGTTAGAAAATGCAGAATAAAAGTAATTAAAATTTTATCCTCACATTTAATACAAAACAATTTTTCTGAAATTAAAAATTGTTTAGAGAACAAGAAAGAAAAATAACATTTGGATAACCAAGGTACACAAGTCAACAGAATATACAGTACCAGTCCAAAGTTTGGGCACACTCACCCATTCATATAAATGGCCAATGTTAAGGTTTTTGTGGAAATTAACCTCTGACCTTTACCTTGAGGTCAAGGACCCTGAGATTAGAAATAGGTAGTGTATCTGTGGTGTTAATTTGAACCTTCTAGCTCACATAATTCCTGGGTTAGGGTGATCTTTATAGTTTTTATGGAACAGATGCTGCCACCACTGCTGATGCCAAGGCTATAACAAGAATTTGACTTTTTTTCCAAACAATCAAGCTAAAAATGTGTAGTTTTTGAGTAAATCATGAAATAAAAGCAGTTTAACTGGTACAGTATCCCTGATTTTTTGCTCTGTGGTCAGCTGTAGTAATTCATTATGCTTGAAGGTATAGAAGTCATGGGGAAAAATCAATTAAGAGTGATTACGTTTAACATAATTTCATATTAACAAAGGCAGGTATTTAGGAAGAAGAATAAATATAGCTCATGAGTGTTTGTCCTGCTAATCAAGAGAATTTTATTTAATGCATTTGGGAATATGTCATCCTGAGTGTAACTTAAAGGAAGCAGGGGCACAGATCTTACCTTGCCAATGTACTGGTAGTCAGTGCCTGTATACTCTTCCTGCAGGAAAAACTGGTTCCACATCCAGCCTCGCCTCACTCTTTTAAGCAGCTTCTTTCCTCTGATGACTGCTTCTATTCCATCTCCATCTACAGTGTATGTCCTCCGTCCATTTAAAAACACTGTATCCAGGGTCAGGCAAAGACAGAGCCAAACAATGCTCATTAAGATAGTCCTCATTTTTCTTATGGAGATGCAGAACATACAAGTCACAGTATTTCCAGTTGGATCACTCTAAACTGGGCGACGAGGCTATTAATCATAGTCCTTCAGGTTTTAACTGACAGTGGAAAGGACCTGCGGGTAAAAAAAGAAAAACAAAACAGAGAGATAAATGAGTATGACAAGAGAAACTGAACCATAATCATTGTCCAAAGCTAAGCTTTTCCAACACAGGTGTGATACATTTTTTTAAAGGTGCATCAAAGAGATGCACGGACCTGAAAATAGAGCTTCTGTTATTTCAGGAGCAGCCCTTTTATTCACTGCATAGTTAAAATACTAAGATGCAGGGTGCTTGTGCTGTAAGACTGTATATTTGAAAGTATAATCCACAGTTATGTTTTTAGCCCTGTCCTGACGTTAAACTGCATCCAGGTACAGTGTTAGCAAGTTAGCAAGACCTAATAAACATCTACAAAATGCATACAGATGACCGTTAGGATCAACTCTGCAACTGCAACAAACAAACCTTAGGGTTAAGGCATGTTGCCCAGTGACAGAGCCCAAATAGCTGCTACAACCAGGTACAAGGGCAGTTTGTAACTGAGGATCTTGGCCAGCTGCTGCATCCATGTCCATCTTATGCATGTTGCTCTATTGTAGCTGTAGTAATTGATGCCCATGAAAGGAGAGAGGAGCGACAAGACTTCACAACCCCATTGCCCCTTAGTCAATGTGCAGGTTACTCAATGTATAGCGAGGGATAAGTGACAACAGGGGAAGGTGGATAACACTGGGAGGATACCCCTGGGAGCTCTTAGCCATGAATCTCTACACAGACAGCTCACCTTATAGTTGATTGTTGGAATGATTCACATCCTACCAAGTGACAAAGCAGTCCACTGGGACAGCACTGCTTTCCCTGGAAGGGAAGAAACTGTCAGAGACAGTATCGCAGTTGCTCTCGTGCCATATGAAGTACAGATCATGACAATGCAACCAGGCCCTAGGATGATCTTTATACAAAACTCCTTCAGGCCTCAGCAGATGCACTTGGATTCATCAAAAAGAAGTATGAAGACTGATTTGATGAGAATAATGCATCAGTAACATGCCTGCTCAATGATCTTCACTCTCTCCACATTGCATATGCAGATAAGGCCCCCCAACCTCAGAAAGACCACAACAATAAGGCAAAGCAATTGGCTCAAGATAAGCGCCGTGGGATGAACAACAACTGGTGGATTAAGAGGACGTGGGAACTGCAAACAGCTGCTGATACAAAGGATGTAAAAAAGTTCTGCAGTGAACTAAAGGCTGTATATGGGCCACATTGCAGAAAAAAAAGTCCACTCTTTGATCTGGAAGGACAGACTTGGATTTAAGAAGAACTACTCACTACAGAGCGAGGGGTACAGCATTTCAGCCATTGTCTTAACTGTCAGTGATCAATCTCTGATGATGCAATTGATGAAATACCCCAAAGACCAGGGATCATGGAACTTGATGTCATCCCAAATGTTGAAGAAACTGAGACCATCAAACAACTCTCTAGTGGGACAGCACCCAGAGAATGGTATTCCACCAGAGGTTTACAAATATGGCAGAGATGTACGAACAGAATTTACCAACCTGTTCAAGCAGATATGGGTTGAAGAAGAAATTCCACAAGATTTCCAATTAGAATAAGAATAAAGGTGACAGATGTGTGTGTGACAACCATCGGGGAATATCCCTTCTGAGCACTGCTGGCAAAATCCAGCAGCATCAACCATCTTACCACCCACCTCAACAGTATCTTCCCAGAGAGCCAGTGCAGTTTTATATCTGGCAGAGGCCCGCCTGACATGCTGTTCGCAGCCAGACACATTCAAAAAAAAGTGTAGATAACACCTCTATGTGGTGTTTGTCAGCTTTACCAAAGCATTCAACTCATTCATGAAGCACTTTGGAAGCTGCTGAGGAAGAATGGATACCCATCAAGAGTAGTTAATATCATTTGCTCTTTACATGATGGCATGAGTACAAGACCTAGGAAACACATCTATTGCCAGTGAAAAATGGAACCAAACAATGACGTGTCATAGCTCCACTCCTCTAAGGTATTGTTTTCTCTGCAATGCTTCAGGATGTATTTAAGGACTTCAAGAAAGGTATCATGATCAGATTCAGGACGGACGGTGGCATTTATATTATTCAGCATCTGAAAGCCTGTTTAAAGGTCTCTTAACTACTCCTACGGGAATTTCTCTTTGCAGATGATTTTCATACACTGATGGTGACTTACAGAACATTTTGAATAACTTTGCCAGGGTAGCTGCTCACTATGCTCTCACCATAAGTATTAAGAAAATATAAGTGATGTACCAGACAAAACCAGTCAATAAAGATAGATGATGAACAGTTTTGTATGGCAGTGAATCCTGTACATGGTAGCAGCATGGAACTTGAAGGAACTGAAGCTCTCCTTTTGGAGTCCCAACTCTGCTGGGAAGGACATCTTGTCCTTATGAAGGACAGCTATATTCCCAAAGCACTATTCTATGGGGAACTAGTTGTCCGTTGACATGCACTAGTAGGCCAGCACAAGAGGTACAGAGATGTCATGAAACACAATCTTAAATCAACATCCCCACTACCACCTGGGAAAAGCAAGCACTCAACAGTTCAGAGTGGCGATCGACCTGCTGTCATAAAGTGAAAAACTCTGAGTATCAGTGAATCAGCCAGCTTCATAAACATCATGCAGACCACCAAGCAAATGCAGATGACTAACTTCTGTCACGTGATGAGTATACTTAGTAAGTATACTCACTGCCAAACTGGGTAAGTATTACCCAGTTTGGCAGTGTTTACCCAGTTTGGCGGTGTTAGTGCTGTTCACGGGATGACCAGCCACGGCAAAAAACGTCAGTCTTTACCAGTGAGCTCAGAGAGAAAGGCGATCTGTCAGTCCTGTCTTGTTCTGCTTGAACTAACTACTGCCTTTGATACAGTTGAGCACAACAGAACTCAGACTTGCTGGCTCAAACTCCTCCTCTGCTCTCCCGTTATATGGTGTTCCACAGGGCTCAATTTTAGGGCCCTTGCTTCTTGTAATTTCTCTGCTTCTATTGGGATCCATTCTTAGAAAACATGGACTTATTTATTATAAACCTCCAGCTCACTTCCACAGCATGTCTATTGTCCTGTCTACCTCCCCTCACCCCCAACCTGTCGCAGGAGATAGTTGCCACTATTTAAGTCTGGTTCAACTGGAGGTTTCTTCCCATAAGGAGGGAGTTTTTCCTTTCCACAGTTGCCAAGTACTTGTTCATGGGGTCACCTGATTTTTTCTATATTATTGTAGAGTCTTTGCCTTACAATATAAAGTGTCTTGAGGTGACTGTTGTTGTGATTTGGCACTTTGTCTTATCTATAAATAAACATTTTCCTTGAAATTCAAATTGACCTGACTTAAAGGATGTAGTACTAAAGAAAACCCCTAAAGCAGGTGTTGCACACTTAAGAACGATACTCAATAAATTCATTTGCATTCATGTTGAAGGATCTAGAAGGAATGCTTAGATAGCAATTACTCCACTGAAAGAAAATGTGCTTTTATCATACCACAAAGAGCTCAGTGGCACTCTGCAACAAGCAAAAACAATGTTCTTTTAAAATCTCAGCTCTTTCCATACAATCTAACCCATTTCAGTGGTTGACACAGAATTACAACCTGTTCACACAACATCAGTGTGTATTCACACAGACATCTGGACAGTAAGGTGCAAATAAGTGCTTCTTTGAAGCTGAAAAAAACAGACCCAATCACAATCAGACTGATTAAAATCACCAAGTGACAATCAACTAATTACATGTATTGTACTCTGGCCTTGTAGAGCTTGATTTGAATGATAGTGTAACCACACCAGTTCATGTTTTCCACTCTAGAGTGCAGCCCTGACAAGCAACCGTAGTTATCAGTCATCATCATCAAAGACTAACCTCCCGATTTAAAAGAACAGACAGATTCCTGCCAGTTAAGAATGTTTTCATGTCCTGTTGAAATGTTTTAACGCGACACAACTGGACTGAAAAGATTTGCAACAACAATTTGTCAACATAATTGATGATATAGACTAGAAAAATTTATCACCTGGAATTTTAATGTCAATTTGTTATTTTCTAAGACCTCATAAATGTGTTTTTGTAATTGCAATACACTACAGGACGGTTTGCGGTCGATATTCCCTCCACTGTTGGAAAAAACTGTACTCAATACTAACAAAGACGAACGTAGTGCGAACAACAGAACAACGGCAAAACAGAGCGAGGAGGGTGGGGAAGATGGAAGAAGAAAAGTATGGGAGCATTTCACAGAACAACAAACAAAAAGTTGAATGCAGATTGTGCAAAGCAGCGCTTTCCTTCCACGGCAGCATTGTGCATTGTGTTGTCAACATGAACTTTAATGTTTGTACAATAACGATTATGTCAGTTTATGCCAGTAACACGGTCTCATGGATGATGCTTGCTAAGAAAACACCAATTCAGTTATGTTAGCTAACGAGTGAAGTGCAATAGCAAATCAGTGAATGGGAGTAGCTACACTGTCACCCAGTTAATATTAGTTCTGGATATAAAACCTCTTCCAATTCACATTAGGTAGTTAATCTGTGGGTTGGAGCGCATCAATAAATCATTAGATATTAAATTGTTTAATTGGCACTGGAATGTACACTGAGATAAACTGACGCATAGCTTTCAATTTGTGATAATTAGTAAGTGCTTTCTGTTTTGTTCTTTCTGTTTTAAAAGTAATAAGCAAAGGTGTGTAGATTAGCTTGTCCTGAAAAGAGGCTCATGCGCCCCTCAAATGCCTGAAATCAGAGGCTGAGAGGGTCCTCAACATGGTTGCCAACAACACGAGACCAACATCCATGACTGAAGATGAGGGTTTTGAGCAGATAACCAACACATTCCATTCAGGTTACACATTAAAGAAAGTCTTCATCAGCTAAGAACAATACTGTGAGCAGGCTGTGGAAAAGTTTGAGATTCCTCCAAAGAAAATTGTGGCGCTTGTTCATGACAATGACTCGAGTGTAGTGTCAGCTCAGTAAAGCACTTGGAGCAGCGAGGTGTCTCGTGGAGCACTTTGAATGAAGTAAACTGGCTTCAAGTAAGTTGAAGACTGAGATGGAGACCCAAAAATAAAAACTTGTCCAAGATGTCTCTACCAGGTGGAGCAGAACCATATGATAACACGCCTGCTGGAACAGAGAAGGCCACTGACTGCAGTTCGATCTGACTCAGCAGAGATACAGAGAGGGAATCAGTACTTGGACCTCGTGGCTGATCAGTGGACCCTGGTAGAGGAACTAGCTGAAGCTTTCCAAGCCTTTGAATATGCCACTGTCTACATGAGTGGTGAAGGCTTGGCATGCAGCAATCTCTGACCTGCCTCCTCTGAGCAGATGGCTCACACTGCCTATGATGGCATACTGTGCAGGCCTTCCAGGTAGCTGCTTCATAGGAGATTGTTGCACTGGTCAAGAGAGGTCACCAATCACATGAATTCAATTTGATTTAATTTTATTTATCCATCCATCCATTCATTCACTTCTGCTTATCCTGTTCAGGGTTGTGGGTGCTGGAGCCTATCCAGCTGACAAAGGGCAAGGGGCAGTGTACACCCTGTACAGGTTGCCAGCCTGCCGCAGGGCCAACACAGAAAGACAGACAACCATTTACACTCACATTTACACCTTTGGGCAATTTAGATTGGCCAAT
>VUQK01043922.1:5629-17724 GCA_015106715.1 Bujurquina vittata
ATTTTTTTTTCAAAAATGTTTCCTTTGAAAAAAAAAATTTTAATTTTTTTGTGTGGAAAAAAAAAAAAAAAAAAAAAATGGTAAAAAAATTAAATTAATATAAATACAAATAAAAAAAAAAAAAAAATATTATGGGTAAACATTTGAACTTACTCTAAGTCCATTTAACTAATAGATGAGAATATAATACCTAGCACTCCTGAGCTGATTACCTAAAGTGAGATAACATATATTTTTGTATTATGTTTTTTGTAATTATAAATTTTTGACGTGCTATGTTTGCAAATGAGAACGAACTCATTAAACAGGCTTTCATTTTTATAATCTAAAACAAAAAGAGTTCTAAAATGTAGAGCTATATGTATTTTGAATGTTTTCTGTCCATTAATCCACTGACTTTTATCACTGACTTTTTCCAGTTAATCTAATTAGTTGGAATATGTTCCTCCAAATTTTTTCTTTTTAGTACAACTTACTGTTTCACCCTTTGGTGTCAACCATCTCAACTTTTCATGGTCATGTCTTTTGAACCATGGGGTTTTGTGTTATGGACGATAAATTGCTTTTAAGCATTTTCTGTTTTATTGTTTAGAATTTTTAGTTTTAGTTTAGTTTACAGCTTTGATGCTTTTCTTTATTATTGTTGTGCTTTTGCATTTAGTTCTTGTTACTTTGTATTCTAGTTTCTGTGGGTATTTAGAGTTATTTATATTTGACTCTTTGCTGTAGATTAGTTTAGCCTCCTTTTTGTCTTATTCAATATTACTGTCAACTGTTCCTCTTAGTGTTAGACATTTGACTGATAAGTTACTTCCTGTTTTATTTTGGTGGTCATTTGTCTCTTGTGTCTTGTATTTATTCTTGCATCCCTTGTGTCATTAATGTCACCTGTTCCTCATGTTCCCCAGGTGTGCCCCATTACCCTGATCAGCAGTCAGTGTCTCTGTATGTTTAAATAACTTGTGTTGTCCTTTGTTCCGGTTTTTGCATTTGTTTACTGCCTTTGTTACTTTATGTGTGCATAGTTTATTTTAGATCTCTTTTTCTTTCATACCATGTTTTTTTGAATGTTTTTCCATGAACTGAGTTCATTGCCACATGACTTAAAGTAAAGGTAGTTTAACATTTTTCCAATATCTTTCATAGACATTTCATTTTAATAGTGAAATATTCTAAATTAATCTAAATATTTGGAATGTGTTCTATGTTTTGAGGTGAGGCGACAGTTTGTTGTGAATTGGTGATGTATAAATAAAATTGATTTGATTTGACTTTCTATCTTTTAAACCTCACATTTGAGATTGAGGTTTGCAAGTCATTTAATTCTTTTTATCTTACAGGATTATATTATGAACGTGCAATGATGTTTATACATTTAACAAAGTAAATTTAGATTTTCATACCAGAGATGAAATGGACCAAAAGTAACATAAGAGGTGTCATTTGTACCATGCTTGAAACTCATGTATCGGTTTGTTTTAAGGCATAATTGACAGCAGTTGTTGAGTTTCTGAAGTTTAACTTTAACTTATTTGAGTGTTTAATTTCTTGACTGGGGAAAATTAAAAAAAAGAACAACCCTAACAGTGAAAAGCAGATGGGCTTAAAGGTTTGGCTTGTGGGTTAGCATGAGCTGGGAAATATCTGAACAGTGATTCACTTTTTTCCAGTCCTTTATATGTAAATTATAACCGCTTTACACTGTTCCATCTATTAATATTAAATCACTTGTAAGTCTGGGACTATGAGTCACACATGAAGTGTTGTGAAGATGGCCACATGTTCTGAGCAAGTCTGTATTCTAAGCAAGAGAGATCCTTTGAATCATTAGAACCAGTTCCAGATTTCTCATTTATGCATTTTCAATTAACTAAGCAAAGCTAAATTCCTTAATTTGACCTCTTATTGGTGTATTGCTACTATTGTATCTTTTAATTCTGTATAGTTATAGATTAAATGCATTTTTAATAATGCAGTAATCCCAGGATTGACTTAAGAGATTGATTTGTAATCCTTACTACTGTGCTGAGAGCCTCACAAATAAAAATTAAATCTATGTGAATTATGCAAATATGTAAATGATGTCCCCGTCAGCCAAGGTCGCTAGAATTTGTTGTTGTTGTTGCTGTTTCACAACTTTTTTTTTTAGAAGGCATGTATAAGCTAAGACAAGCAAGTTGAGTGTACCTGATTTTTTTCATGGCTCTAGGGCCCTTACAAAGGGTGGTCCCCACAAGTAATGATTAAAAAATGGTCCCCACAACAGATGTAAAAGTGTGTGTGTGTGTGTGTGTGTTTGTTGCAATATCACCATATTATAGTTTTACTACTACCCACAGATGGCCAGAATAAATATCAGGTGTGATAAAGACAGTGATCAGTTTTAGCCTGAGTAACATACAGCCACAATCGCCTATTTAGAAATCTGGAAAAAAGCATTTTTACTCAAATTTTTAAGTGCATTAAAAAACGTTTTAATGGAAATACATATATGCTTTTAAATATTTGATTATAAAAAAGAAAATATATACACTCTGTAATCAGTTCCAAGCATGTATAGAATGAATTTTATTATTACTGAATACTGCAGCTATTAGTTATAATATTTGCAACTGTAAAAATTACATATTTAACTCTGAAAAGGGCCATAGTGCAAATATTAAGAGGCACATGTCAAAGTTTAAAACTATTAAAACAATAAAACATATATTTTAAATTCAATAACAGTATAGCTACTGTAACACATGCTACAACAAGTAAAATAGTTAAGAACTTTATATAAAAAACAAACAAATGCAAGTTATAAAAAGCAAAAGCAAGCATCTATATAATGTCGTCTGTTTTAAATCATTTTTTCAGTTGATCTCTGGTTTATTAAATTCTTTTCATGGTGGCATAGATACTGCTGCTGTCAGAAGAGATGTACGACGCTCTTGCACTGCTGCTGGCCACTGCATTGCCTTGATTATGTTCACTGGGAACCTTTGAGATGAGGGAAACAAACACAACAAATACACATACATACAGCAAAAAAATACATTAACATCTGTGTGTGTGTCATACAGTTATAGGGTTGTGGGAAAAAAAAATCATTTTAAACCAATTAGACTTTCAAAATAAGAGATGCATGCAAATCTTTGTTGGTGTGTGACCTCACCCTTTCCAGATTGGTTCCTGGTCCCTGGGAGTGATTTGTGCTTCGTTCCTGGAAAAACAAAGTTTTGATACAGTTTTTTTTACTGAAATCAATATATAAGATAGAGGAATACCACAGACAGAAAGAAATCTGTCACAGAAGTCATCATTCCTCATAAATGCCTCATTCTTTAGTCTGAAAACTCACAATGTTGCCACTCATCTGTGTTTTGTTCCCTAAAAAAGAGAGAGAGTCAAATTTAGGTTCAACACTAAAAAAAAAGTTATTAATTAAGTTAATAAATTAGAAATGTGCCATTCTCACTTTTACTTATCTGCCATATGATGACTGCCATCATTATAAAGAGTGCTGCGAACCCACCAGCTACAACAATCAGCATGGTTTTTGATTGCACTGTAAAATTAATAATCCAAATGATGAATGATTACATGATAATGAACAGCTTGATGTGATATGTGATTTCTGTTGGCAGAGGACTAACCTGTGTTGGGACATGCGTCTGCTGCTCGAGCTGGTTCAATTGTTGTTACTGTTGTAGTTGAATTAAACATGGTTGTTTCTGTGGGGAATTTCATTGTGGTGGTTGTTGTGTTTGATTTAGTCGTTGTTATTGTATCGGGTGTTATAGTTTTGGTTATTGTAGTTGTTTCAGTTTTTGTCATCAGGGATGTGACAGTGGTTGTTGTTGTAATTGATTTAATTATGGTTGTTGTCGTATCTGATTTAGTCACGATTGTTGTTGATTTATTTCTGGCTGCTGTTGCAGGTGGTTGATCAGGTGTTGGGGCTGATGTAGGTCTTGTTGATTTAGTCACGATTGTTGTGGATTTATTTCTGGCTGCTGTTGCAGGTGGTTGATCAGTTGGTTGATCAGGTGTTGGGCCTGATGTAGGTCTTGTTGATTTAGTTTTTGCTGTTGTTGTTGCATTTGTTGTGTCCTTTTCTGAAAGACGGAAAAAATCCACACAATTCAGAAAATATCTGATACTTTTACAACTTAGATTTATACAAACATCTATATCTGAGTCCTTGATCAGTATGTCTTCTCTTTGGTGATCCCCTGAGGATGGCTGAATCTAACTGATACCAGCAAAATACCCCTCAGAGAGTTAACAAATCCTCCTACTGAAGGGCCCAATGTTAAGGTATTTGCTTTTTTTTGTTACTCTTAGTTTAACAGTTTAAGCTACAAACAGGTGAATGAGAGGATCCGTGACTTTTTCTCCTGATATGAACTGCGTGAAGATTTGAAGATCTTCGTTATAGTTGTTGAATGGTCCGTTGTAACATGCTACCAGTGTGTGAATAATGGTTCTCTGATTGAGAACCATTATTCACACACTGGTACTGCTGCATTGCTCCTATAAGACCCAAAGAGCTAAATAACAGCGATAAAGTTATTATGAATATTTTTTCTGTTTGTACCTGGGAAATGAACTGTAGTGAAATTGGAAGTGGAAATAGATGGTGGAGTTCTTGCTCCAGAGGAAGAATAAAAAAAAATTAAAAAGTTAATTCAAAGTGCTTAACATTAGACTCATATTTGAAAATATTCATGTATGGAAAAAAGACACTAAACATGACATGAAAGCTGACTAAACTGGCAAGACAATCTGCCCATTCAGATATGTGGAGTTGTGGTGACTCAGCAGAAAGTCTCTTTTATCAGTCGCTTTACATTTAATGTCCTGATTCTAATGTCTGAAAGGGTTAAAGGTTAAAAACAGATAGAAATACTCACTGTTAAAAACAGACAGAATAACCATATAGTCTGAAACTTGTTGTCCAGACATGAACTGTCGGCAGTTGTAATGACCTTCATCCAGTGATGTGACCGCCTTTATAACCAGAGAACAGTTTGCTGTGACACTGAGTCTGTTTGCTCGAGCTCTGGCATCCCTGTGAATCTGTCCGTATTCAAACAGTGGAACTGCCGCCGTACTTCCTGGACCGCCAAAGAGCCAGGTAATACTGTGACATTGGTCGTGAAAGTCTTTCGCATTTTGACAAGTCAAAGTGATTGCTTCTCCAACACGGACATTCAGCCTGATAAAAGAGCCTGCAGCTGAGGACAGAAGAGAAATGCAAAACAAACAAATAGACAAAAAAAAAACTTTAGTTATTAAAGTAAAGTTATTGCAAATAAGCTTTTCATTTGTACAAATCAATGGGACTTGATGTTTGCATTCATGGTGTAATTGGATAATAGGTTTTCTGCTGCTGGGAAAGTAAAAAAAAAGTTATTTCTTAGGACTTTACTTAAAATTTATAGTTAAAAACGCTTTTGTTTGATGAAGACACTAAAGTTATCACGATAAAGACACAGGTGAAGCATCATTTAGAACAATTCAATTTTTTTTCCACTTGAAATAACTGTAACAGTGTGATTTATACAGTTTAAAATTGAAAGATTTGTGGTTCAAGATCAGGAGGAGACACAAATCCCTTGGTGGCTGTGTCAGGAACAGCATCTGGCATGACAAGCTGCCAAATCAGATATGTGCAGCTACCAGCCGTGGTGGCCCCTTGTGTGACGGAGTGCTGTGGTCACTGATTATGGGCAGCGCACATGGATGCACACTTGTGCACTGGCATTCACACCTTTCCCTGTTTGTTTTCTGAGGGATTTTCTTGCAGGAGAGGTTATTTTGGCAGAACTCAGAGGAATAAGCACCTTGTCCCACCTAGTGACCAGCTGCACAGGGGTCCCCAGGTGCATGGAAGTCCTGCTCACACACCACCTGGGGAGTGCATGGCAGCTGAAATGGCAACCCCAAACACAGTAACAGCAAGTAAGCCCAGACTTGTCCTGCCTAGTCCTGGACACACCACAATCCTTCAGAAAAGCCCCCCTCTCATCAACCCCAAGAGCTGAGCCACCAACTGGACCAACCAGTGTCAGCGTGGGGGCACTACACTGGGCCAAAGAACCAGTGAGCATTGTGGATTATGGTAGACAGGAGGAAACTTTGTGTGTTCATGGTGATAATCACGTGTACCCCAAAGCCGAGTTTGCAGTGATGGTGATGAACAGCCCTACATTTGGTCGGTTGGGGTAGTTCAAAGCCTGCCAGTAGATGTTATCCTGGGAATGGAGTTACCGGTAATCCCGGACTTGCTGGAAGAAAGAGTGTGAAAAAGACATGTGGAGCTACCAGCTGTGGTGACTCCTTGTGAATAACGGAGCAGCTGAAAGTCACTTTTATCACTCGCTTCACAATTAATGTTCTGATTCTAATTGTAATTATTCTAATGTCTGAAAGGGTTAAAGGTTAAAAACAGATAGAAATACTCACTGTTAAAAACAGACAGAATAACCATATAGTCTGAAACTTGTTGTCCAGACATGAACTGTCGGCAGTTGTAATGACCTTCATCCAGTGATGTGACCGCCTTTATAACCAGAGAACAGTTTGCTGTGACACTGAGTCTGTTTGCTCGAGCTCTGGCATCCCTGTGAATCTGTCCGTATTCAAACAGGGTCATTGACGTCATAGTTCGTAGATCGCCGAATATCCAGGTGATACTGTGACATCCGTCATGAAAGTCTTTCGCATTTTGACAAGTCAAAGTGATTGCTTCTCCAACACGGACATTCAGCCTGATAAAAGAGCCTGCAGCTGAGGACAGAAGAGAAACGCAAAATAAAAAATTTAGATCAGATTCAACTCATTGTCATTGTGCACACAAGGCACACAGTGAAATGGCCGTTCCAGATCACTCATCCAGAGACGAGCATCTGTGGTTATGCAGCCAGAGACCGGCGCTACCGTTAGGCAATGTGCTTAAAGTGTCTTGCCCAAGGACACAACGCAGCACAGGGACAGAGGCTCAAACCGGCAGCCCTCCAGCTGCAAGGCGAGCGCCTACCCACTGCACCACTGCCACTGGCACTTTAAAAGATTAGTAGCACTGGCTTCAAAAACAGAACGTATCTGCATCATGTTTCTGTCTCCTGCTCTCATTCCTGCCTGTAAAAGTCTCTGTATGCTATAACGTTACTGTATCAGTAACTTTTATCATCCTCATTGTAATCCTGTATTGTTGTCATAATGTCTGAGACTATGAAGGTTAACACATTTTGATACATGTTCACTGTTAATACCAAAGAGAGCGTAACCAGTCCTCCCGATCTGTCTGATCGGTTCAGCTCCATCTTTGTGAACCTGCTTGTCTTCAAACAGCATTACGGCTTCTTGTTTTTCTAAAACGCTGATGAGCCAGATAATGCTTCACATCTGTCATTCTGACTGCCAAGTGATTTCATGTACAACTCTGAGAGTTAAAAATCAAACAGCAAACTTAGATAAAAGATCAATTTTATGTTGGCGTTTCACACGGAATTCAGTTACGGTCAGTTGTGTCTACATCGCACCAAATTACAACAGTCACTTCGCGAAGCTTCAGATAATAAGATAAAGACCATGCAATGTGTGGAAATGCGCATTTGTTACAGCAATGCAGATTTATCAAAGACATGTTAAATGTTTCCTTACCTGCAAAGGGAAACGTTAGCATCACAAACACAGCAATGTTGAGTAGTTTGAATTCAGCCATCGTGCTTTATTCTCTCTTTTCGTGTCTCCCGTTCACACACTCTCATCTCTACGTCTAAATATGAATGTAGACATAAATATAATGTGTATCTAACCTACTTCCTTCATTCCACCAAAGCATGACTTCATTGGGGGTTTTTGTGCAGTGTAGGTGGATCATCTTTGTTCATTCGACACATGCAAAGAGCAAAAACAAGAGTGACCATTTATCCTTATTTTAACCAAACTGACACTCTAATCAGAACTAATGTATGCGTAGAAATATATATACATATTCTACAAAGATAACTAAGTGTAAACATACTGTTGTAGAGTTTTAGCTCTACTGAAGTCACAGTATACTTCCTGTCCACAGCCAGTGTCAAAAACAACCATGACCTCATCCTATAAAGAAGTCGTGGTAGCTTTATCCGCTCCACCTATTTCTGTCTTCAGGTCAAGTATGTTTATTATTATTTGCATTATTTGCTTTTTTAAATGTGCAGTTATTCTTTGTGCAGCAGCAGCACATATAAGTTAACAATATCTTTATACAGTACATAAAGTAAAGCCCACTAATAATGGGTACACTTGTATTTTTTATTATCTTTATGAAATGACACGATTCATATTGGCACTTGACGGCACACATAAACAAGTGGAGTTGAAAATTTGTAACATTTGAATGTTTTAACAGTGGCAGAGGAATATAGATTATGCTTTAGGCATACCTGTTGTCCTTAAATAATTTTCCTGAGAACTGAGTATGAGGTGTTTTGTGGGGGATGTGGTCACAGCAGCAGAGCTCTGGAGGTGTTACCCACTAATAACCAGAATAAACATTACGTGTTAATACACTGTCAGTTCTTCCA
This sequence comes from Bujurquina vittata, assembly GCA_015106715.1. Classification (NCBI taxonomy): domain Eukaryota; kingdom Metazoa; phylum Chordata; class Actinopteri; order Cichliformes; family Cichlidae; genus Bujurquina; species Bujurquina vittata. Next base: position 14,194 of record VUQK01043922.1, read on the forward strand.
ATTGTGACTTGAGTGAGCTTCACAAACACAAATACCCTTCTTTGGAAACTTGATATACCAAAGTTTTTTATACAAAGGCTATTTGGGGGTCTACTTAAAGAAAGCTATAGAGTCAGTGTGATCTGTTCCAAGAACAAGTGTGGTGGCTTTTGTTTGTTTGTTTGTTTGTTTGTTTTTATGCACACTGAAGAGATGAACTATTTCAGAGGATGTTGAGAATGTGGGTACAAGAGCAGCAGAGCTGAGGTTTCCATTTCTAATGGTGACCATATAGTTCATTCATAGACATCTGAGGCCAGTAGAATGCATCTTACACTAATAAATCACATCTCTGACGTGTGTTTGTTTCTCTGTCCACCATTTTCTCCACCACATTCTCAGGACCCCTTGGAGATATATAATCTCTCCAAGGTGTCCTGTGTCTGCCCCAGGGCCCCTTTCCAGTAGAAAGCCCTGAACATCTCACCCAAGAAGTGCCCGGGGGGCATCCTAGTCAGAAGCCTGAACCACCTTAACTCACAATGCTCTGAGGCCTTTTCCCACTGACGGGGGACACGTTTGGACACCAAACCCTAGTTTGGTTTGGACCGTAAAATGTGTTCGCAGTACAAGTAAGGGGCGCGGGTTCTCCCACATTTGTGCTCTTCAGCTTCTGAGTCCAGACGAAGACCCGTCCACACTCATACGTAAAGGATCAATTCACAAACTAACACCATTCAACACCAATGAAACCAACACCAGCACTGGTACGAACACCGGCACTTCGGTGGGAGTTCCACTACTTGTTTCTGTGATCTCATTCTCGCTGTCACTACCCAAAGCTCCTGACCATAGGTGAGGGTAGGTGCTAATTCTCATGCCTGCCACTTCACATTCGGATGTGAACTGCACCAGTACGACCCGGAGACCACCACCTGATGAAGCCAACAGCGCCACATCATCTGCAAACAGCAGAAGTGAGATTCTGATGCCCTGTTTACACAATGTTTCCATTGAAACTGTGTTGTTTCACCTTGGTCATTTCCAAAAGGTGATGTGATTAAACGATCTCCGTTTGTACAGAAACAAAAGACACTTAAAAGACTGCAGTTCCTATTAGCAGGCCACAAGTTGGCAGTGTGGATATAGGAGCCACAACCATAGTGCGCATGTGTAAGTGCCCCCATCAACCATAGTGCGCATGTGTAAGTGCCCCCATCAACCATAGTGCGCAAGTACAAATGCCCCCATTTCCAAAAGGAATTGTTTTCACCCGTTTGCACGGAAAGATAAAAAAAAAGTATAGTTTTCACTCCATTCTCGTGTAAACAAGAGGTCGAAATGCATCCAAACTTACTGGTTTTCATTTTGAAACAGTGCCATGTAAATGCGGCCTGAGACCACCAAGCCTTACGCCACTCTAGACGGCTACGTCTTGAAATTCTGTCCATAAAAATTATGTACAGAATCATTGCATCCCTGGAGGAGTCCAACACCTACCAGGAACAAGACCAACTGATATCCTGCAATGCAGACCAAGCCCTCACTGCGGTTGTACAGGGGCCTGAATGGCTCGTAACAATGCGCCAGAAACCCCAAATTCCCACAGTACCCCCCACAGGATGCCCTGAGGGACAAAGTCAAATGTAGATGGGCAAATTTGCACATACACAAACTTTGGTTGCAGAAAGTCCAATGACAGCTCAGGTTCAGATCAGGCAAGTTGTTCCTCCCAGTCATGTCACTGCAGGTCTCAGTCTCATTGCCCACGTGATTGTTGAAGTGTCCCCGTATGATGAAAGAGTCACCAGATGGAGCACCTTGAGAACCTCACTCAGTGACTTCAAGAAGGCGAGATACTGTGAGCTGTCATTCGGTGCACAAGCGCAAACAACTGTCAGGACCTGTTCCCTGACCTGAAGGTGCAGGGAAGCAACCTCTCAGCCACCAGTGAAACCGCCAACATACAGGGACCAAACTGAGGGGATACGAGAATACCCAGTCCAGCCCGCTGCCTCTCACCGAGGGCAATTCTAGAACGGAACAAAATCCAACCACTCCAAGAGACTCGTTCCAGAGCTCATGCTATGTGTTGAGGTGATTCTGACTAAAATTAGTGTCTCTCAGCCTCATCCATTACCTCCTTCCCCACCAGAGAGGCCATGTCCCAATAGCCAACCTCAATAGCTGGGGATCAGTCTACCAGGGCCTCTGCTCTAGCCTGCTGCCCAACACACATTGAAACCAACCCCTACGACACCTCCTGTGGGTGGTGGGCCTACAGGAGGTTGAGCCCATGCCTCCTCTTTGGTCTGTGCTTGGCTGGGCCGCATGGGCTAAGGCCAAACCACCAAGAACTCTTCCTCGAGCATCCTCAGCAGGACTGGCTCCAGATTTCTGCACCCAGAGCACTTTATAACAGCACTGTATCATTTCACAGCCAACAGCATAAACTGGCCAAAAAATACTATTACACTGGCAACAGCTGTTTGAATTCTTTGAAACTGCCTCAGGGAAGAGGACTTCAAATTATGTCGAGCTGGTTTCATTGTTTCTCCTTTAGAAGTGGTTTTGTGTGGTTTTTAAACTACAGTAATGGCATTGTCTGTTTTTCTGTTTTATGCATCTTTGCAGAACTTTGTCTTGCAATTCAACTGCTTTAGGATTTAAAACAAAATCTATATTTTCCCCAGAAATGTTCAGCAGCTTCATTTGCTCCCAGGTCTGTTTTGGCTGTGAGGTTCATTATATAAATGTAACAACGCAATGGTGAATTCAACTCCAGTCAGGAGTGAAATTAATCAATATTAGATCATTTATTTGATACAGCGTGCACAATGAGATAAATAAATTGTTTGTCCACTAGAGGGCAGCAGAATAAAAGCACATCTGGTACATAAGCATGAAGAAAACTGCCTCACACTCACTCCGCAAACAGGGGCCGTGTCCAGATTCAGGGGCTGCATCGGTCATCGCATGTTAACTTACAAACAGGTGTGTGAAAATCAGCAAAGAAGCCCATGCTCCAGCTCCTGTCAGGATTGGCCTGGTAAACACCAGGTCGCTGGTGAATAAAACTTTTATTCTTCGGGACTTTTTTAGTTCCCATGACCTGGATTTTCTGTTTGTGACTGAGACGTGGCTGAGTGTTGGTGAGTCAAGTGCTCTATCTGAGCTTTTACCAACGGATTGTACTTATTTTAACTCACCCCGGGCTTCAGGGAGAGGGGGAGGCACAGCGACTGTTTACAGACAGGACTTCAAATGTAAGCAGTGTTTTCTACAGTCGTCATACAGGCAGAGCCTTCCCCTTTAAGAGGGTGGCCTTATAGGGGATGTATTTCAGCAACAGGTTGTTGTAGGCTGGGGAGGGACCACCCTCTGGTGCGGCCGCGGGTGTGTGTGTTTTAGGTGAGCGAGCATGAGAAGGATCTGGAAGAGAAAAGGTGTGCTGAATAAAAAGGAAGAAAATAAAAAGTTCTGCTGTTGCAACCTTCTGACTCCTTCTGCACCTCTCTTCTTTGCCGAGCTGACCACAGTAGACGGGCAAGC
>VUQK01043925.1:0-29537 GCA_015106715.1 Bujurquina vittata
ACGTCTTACATTAGCCGAGCCCCTAAAACCCCCACAACGTCTTACTATCGGGGGTGTCTTACTATCGGGGGTGTCTTACTATCGGGGAAACACGGTAGGTCTGGACGGTGAGGGCAGACATCTTTTCAGGTGCTTCTAAGACAATAGAGAGATGTAATTTCTCCAGTGTGTCTCATATTATACTAATATGACTCAGTAATATTATGGCTTGCTGTGCAGTACAACTCATCAAATAAGTACTTCAGTTTTGTTTGAATTTGTAGTAGTGTGTTACTTAGCACCATTTAACTAACAGAGCTTGCTTGTGTGAGCTGCAAACTTAGCGCGCCACCATCTATCCAAATTTGGTCACTCCTGGCTTCCAAATCCAACATGGTGCCAGCCACAATGCTAACACTGAGGTTTTAAAATACACACAAACAGTGGGCGATGTCACCCATTGGGATTATAAAAATGTTTTATGGTTCTAATAATTAGTCAGTTAAATCTAGTCATAAGCAAAAGCAGTGGCTCGATGGGCTAGTGAATGTATGTTGGGCAGGCTGGTTGAACAGCTGCTGGCCTGATGGGCATGTGATGGTCTTTCCATTAATTACACTTAGAAGCATTTTCAAGTAATTTTTGTCCAGATGTCTCTTGATAGGAGAGGTTGATGACTCCTAGGATAGGAGGCTGGACTCGCTGTTATTACAGCTGAGAACCGTAAAACAGGCTTACAGCTTCCCTGTGTTATTTCTATACTATAAATAAAGAAATAACAAGTAAACCCGATGAATCTGTGTCAAAGGTCGCTGCCGAGCTTTGTCTGCGAGGCTTCCCACCGTCTTCGTTCAAAGGCTGCGTTTAACCCTCAGCTCGCAGTGCCTGGATTTTACAGTAAACACCCTTATTCTTCTTTGTCTCCTCCATGTAAATCCTGCTTCCCACTGCTGGTGTTATTGATGTTTATCTGCTTTGGAAACATTTGTTTGCCCTCCCAGTTATTTTGTACCATTGTAGGAATTGCAGATAAAGCTGTGAGTCTCTCTGTCGCTCCGTTTTCTGCACAAACCACTCCGTTCTTGAAGCTTGACTTCACTCCAAGCATATCCGACTTCTTTGTCTGATGGAATGTGACAAGAATCAGACTTTTTTACTCCAGTTTTTAGTCCCGAGGGTTTTTCTTTTCTTTCTTTTTTATTAGTTATGTAGAGGAAGGGCCTGTCCTTGAAATCTCTTTTCTGAAGAAGCCTTTTTGCGCTGCTGGGCAAAGTGTGTGAGCACTGTTGCAAAGTGCAGGAGCCGTGTAACGTTTCCACTCTGGTGACACTTGTTTTGCTCCACTCTGTTTTCGTTCGGTCAGCAAACAGCTCGAATTTGTGTGTCGACGTTTGTCCGCGTTTGTGACAGGATTAGATTTGCGTGTGTAGACACTGTAATCATTTGCAGGCTTGTTCATGCTGACTGAAGGCAAATTTTTCCATCCAGAGACTCAGCAGGCCAGAAACATGATTTCAGGTTACAGAACAGGAATCATATGTGATAAAAAGGAAAAATACTTGAGATGTGATCTATCTAGCTACAGTTAGGCCCATATGTTTTTAGACAGTGACACATTTTTTGTAGTTTTGTTTCTGTAGACCACCACAGTGAATCATAACTCAAACAATCGAGATGTGATGGAAGCACAAACTTTCAGCCTTAATTCAAGGGGGGTTAAAAAAAGTAACTGTGTGGGAAGTGCAACCTTTTTATATATGCTCCATTTTCAGAGGTTCAAAAGTAATTGGACACTTGACTGATGAGCAGTTTCATGGCCAGGTGAGATTTTTCTAATTTAATTTGTACAATTGTACAATTTAGTTACACGTGTATTCATTTATTTCTGATCAGATTATGCTGCTTTCCTTTAAGCACCTCTCTCTCCATCACAGGAGGACACAATTCAAATGATTCATATTCTTATATCCTTTCAAGTACAGCTTGGTTCACATAAAGCTGTAAACCAGTCCACTAAAAAGTTAATTAGCTTTTATAGTCAAACAGAGAGATGCGTTTTAATTACCACGCAGCGGACTCACAACCATCTTTTTCACAAACTGACGTAGAAACAAAATTACGAATCTTACTTTTTGTCCTTAAAGATATGTTCAAGCAGCCTAAATGTGACGGTGTCATAGCTGTGCAGGAAGTTTAAGATGCAAGTTAAAGATTCCTGTTTTATTCACCACTTTTCCACACCTCACTTCCTGTCCTCCCTTCTTCTTTACTGATTGGCTGTTCCTTATTTTCGCCTCCACGTGGGGCAGCAGTTACAGTGACCACATTCTTACCCTGAGTTAGTTTAAACAGTAACTTAATAACTAAAATTTCAGTCTTGTTTTTGTTTGCTCTGCAGAGTAAAAAGTCCGTGTTTATCTGTTTTTTTTTCTTTTACCTCTGCTCATAAAGTAAAAAAACCCCAAAAACCTTTGAACTCTTTATGCGTTCTGTTTGGAAGAACACGATGGTACCAAATCTTTACACCTGACACTCCTGATTATCTTAACGCAATATTTATTTATCCCAAAGGTTGAGAAACTCACAGCAGCCAAAACACTAAATGAAGCCTAATAAAATAGCTTCGATAAACTAGAATAGCTCAATTAAAAAGTATATGGTAGAAATGGACGAAAAGGTTGGATAAAGTAAAAAAAAAAAATGCAAAAAGATGAATGATTAGTTTGATTACAATAATTAAAAAACAAAGATCTTAGCCAAACCTTCTGCTGTAAAACTTTCTGTGGATAAAAGTGAAACTTTACAGCGCCATCGTTTTTGAAATTTGCTTCAGAGGAACAAACCGTTTCACATCTTTTCAGCTCGTTGACTTTCTGAAGCCTCTGATTCTTGTCTTCCTCTCAGTATAGCCTTTGGATTGTGGATTCAAACAGCAAAATGACAAATTAGATTCTTACAAAACAGAAATGGTCTCATATCAAATGGATGTGGACCTCCTTTTCATGCTCAGTAAAGATGTGGGCTGCTCTGTCGCCTATCAGACAAGATGAAAAATACTTCATTTATCCCATATTTCGTGTATTACTTAGTTACAGAAGTTAAGAATAATAAGTTTATTGTTGTTGTTAACTAGTCTAGCCAAATGCATGCAGACCATAAAGCAATATAAGGAGCAGACTTGGCCTGTTGGCCTTGTTTTTAACACAATTGCTTGAATGCAACAAACTCAATCTTGAAGCTCTTCTTTATTTAAACTTGGCATCAGGCCAGTTTTCACTGGATCATTTCTGTGGCTGCAGACTGAGCAAAAAATAGAAAAGTAGATGAGAGATTTTCCCCATTTACTTGTTTCTGTTAAACTTTCTCTGACAGTCTCGTGTGGAGCAATAAGTCAGGACCAGCAGTAGTGTTGTTGTTGTTCTGTAATGTCTAATCGTTTGCCTGGAAGCAGTGTTTAGCGGTAATAACAGGTTTCCACCCTGTAGTCGTGCGTCTCGGATGAACTGACCTCGTGTGTACCTGCACCGCCCATCCTGTCTTTATCTGCGCTCACAGGAAGCCGAGCTGCAGGTTACACTCTGGCTTCCTGTCCTGGCCGAGTATCTATAGACGAAGGAGGAGAAGGAGGAGAGGGTCTATCTTATGTAGCCCTGTGAAGAGCCGGCTTTGCCTCCCTGTTTCCATGACAACCGCTCTCCTACAGTATTCATCCGTGGGACGGCCTCTGCATCTGAAAGCAGTTCCCGGTGGTGTTTCAGGCTCTCTCGCGCTCGCTTCCTTCAGCTCCTTCACTACTTCTTTTTCTTCTTCTTCTACTGTCTGTATTTTTAAAAAAACAGCCGCAGCTTTTCATCTTTGCAGGCTGCTGTACTTTTAAATCTCCACGTCGCGCGTCATTGAATTTTGCCCTCTTTAAATTCCTCAGGACCACAGGCTCAAACTTGTAGCCAGCACTAGTTTAAATTATTTAGACCAACTGTCCTGCAAAAATGCAAATATTAGCCAAGTGCAGAATAAAGAACATGATGCTCTTTGCTCCTTTTGCAGGATCAAGGTGTTTTATTTTTATTAGTGATGATTGAATCCTTTATTTAAACAGGCAGGCTCATTGAGCTCGAGAGACACCGATGTAAACGAGATATGGAACAATACAGACAGGCAGACATGTAATTCAGACGCACACTATGCATGTTTACAGTAATAAAGCACGTGCAAGAGCATTGGCAGATAAACGTGAGCTTTTAAAATATTCCAGTGAAATAATTCTTGTATCACACAAAATGGTGAATAAGAAAAGAATCACCTGAGTTAAAATCAATGCATTGTGATACACAGAATCACAAGGCTTTTATCACCACAATCAGGGCAGACTAAACTGTGCACTGGACAGGATTCATTTCTATACAAAAATACAATTTTTGTGTGTAATTTTCTTGATCAGTGTTCCAACGTGGCTCTTAAAGTGTCCTTAAAGAGTCCTGAGGTTTTTTTTTTTGGTTTGTATGTTTTTTTTAAAAAGCAACAGGTTCAGCTTTAAGACCACAAAGGGTTTGAATGTAGACCATAGGCTGGGTAATTTTAGCATGCTCTCGGTCTTCTCAAAGTCTGATTACAGCTTTTCTGAAATGTGTCAAAGGCAGATATGTAGTGGCCAGATTAAGGGAAGTGCCAGTAGCATATAAAATAGTGTCATCTGCATAAATAGTACTCAACAGTTTTGGGTGGCAGAGATAATACTGAGTATGTGTAGGGTAAAAGGTTTGGCAGCCTTTTACAATCAAGAGTCTTTACCAACAAATCTGTATGGAGCTGCAAAACATATTTGATCCCTATAGTAACGATGACGCAGCCTGTTAAGTGTAAATTAGCCCGTAATCATTACTGATCGTGTAAATGATTGAACCAAGCGCGAGGACCTTGCAGTGGGCTAGTTATGATTATTTGGATTATTTGCTTTTTCTTTGGAATAATATCATGTTTAGGAAGTTATAGAACTAAAATAATGAAAATGGTTTACTATTCTTACTTGTTTTTCAATAAATCAGAACACTGAGTTTTCTTCCTGTTAGAAAGAAGTTTTTCCTTCCCACTGTCGCCAGGTGCTTGCTCGTAGAGGGTCCTTTTGACTGTTGAGTTTTCTCTGTATTATTGTAGGGTATTTACCTTATAATATAAAGCACCTTGTGGCAACTGTTGTTGTTATTTGGTGCTATATGAAAAAGTTGAATTGAATAGTATAAGCTCATGCTGTAGCATTGCTTGGCCTGTTTGTGCTGTTGGCAAACTGATACAAAAAATATTAAATTAAAAATAGGGCTGGTACACCTTCTGTATATAAATAGAAGATAAATAACATGGACTGAAAAAATTAGCCCATTTTTGTGTGTGTACTGCGAGGCTCAGGTAGGTCCTGGTCATTTTAGCCCATTGTTAGGTGGTTGCCAGGTATTGTGATGGTGTCATAATATTTACATTTTGCGGATATAAATTATATAAATGCAAATTTAAACAATATAATGCTTTTATAAGGCATTCTAGGTGCATAAATACCAAAAAAATGGGTCAGTATAGCCTGTTGGAGGCGGTTGCTAGGAAACATGATTACATCATAATGTAGATGAGAACCGTCAGGGGCCTAGCATGTGCCCTTGTGCCACATTTCGTTGTTCATCTCTTAATTTGTGTATTATACTGAAAAAGAAAATCATGGTGAGAGAAAGATGAGAGATGAGAGAGCTGCAGGCTTTTATTCACCTGCAGGCGAATAAAGAGGCTCACGATTAGATCCTTGTGGAACATGTTTACAGATGGCAGGGATCCAAAACCTGTGGAGACTACTGTCCGAGTCCCGCCACAAAGATAATCATAAAACCATTTAATGTGCTGATGATCTAAGCCAGCTAAGCATAGCTTTGCTACCAGAACACCATAATCTGCTGAAGCACATGCTTTTGATAGGTCTACGAAGCCTTCACCACAGTATTGATTATCGAGGGCTTCTTTATGCTGCTGCTGTTGCTGTTGGCTTGATCTAAATCCTGACTGCTCTGGCCCATAACTACCAGCAGGATGTCACCCTCTGAAACAAGCCACGTTCATTTGAGTAGACCTGATGATGAAGCAAAAAAGTGGTGAAAGCACTGAAGTGGAAACAGACAGTTGGACTTGCTTGATTATTTGATAAGTGAGATTAAATAAAAAAAAAAAAGGTTTTCACAGCTCTGAGGCTGTTTTTTCAGGTCAAAGCAGACTAGCTTCCTTTCTATCAGCATTTCAGCCATTTAGGGTAACAGCCGTGTGACCTATATACAACGACTTTGACAAGAAGTATTTTTGAGACTTTGCAGAAGTGCACAAACGCCTTGAGCTTCAGGCTGCAAACATGACAAAGATATTATATCAAAATGTCAATATGGAGTCCAGCTGGAGGCAGGGTGGTTCCCGATGGGCTATGAATCAATGCTGCTGCTGTGGGGAAACCCACACCTCCACACAGCACATAAAAACATGAAAGATGCTCTGAGAATATGTCCTGTTTTATCGCAGCCTGCACTGGGCCGGTCTGCTCTGAATACAGCACTAGTACTTCTTTTTGTTTGTTTGCAAACCACAGCATCAATAACAATCTTGTAATTACCTCATGGATCAATAAATGAGCAGGTAATCAGACCATGCGTCTGAGTCACAGACTGTCGTCTGACGCCTCCGCGTTTGAAGTGATAATCATTTTCATTTTCACGCTGCTGCTTAGTGATTCAGCTTCAAAGCTTCAGCACTTACTGCTTTGCTGCTTCAGTGGCTCCTTTGTGGAGTAGAAAAACCTCAGATTTGAGGTGATGCCCATAACAACATGTTGTATTTGGCTTTTTCTCTATTTATATGCCACCATATTGGGACCACGTAACTCTCCCATGTCCCACTGAAAAAATATCAGATGACATCAAATGTGGCTGATCTGTTCAGTTCTTACTTTGCCAGCAGCTGCAACAGTTAAGGTTGGCTTATCTACCAGCTATGGTCCAGTGAGTTGCATGGCTATAAAAGATGAATGTAGCCACCGTGGCATCGCGCACTGGTTTCAGGACTCGTCTTATCATTTTGGCCTCTGCCATGTTAGATTTTTGGAGCTGGAAGTGATGATATTTGGAGAGGGTTGAGAGCTCAATTATCAGCTAATGCTAGCATACTCCATCCATAAACTGTACAAGCATAAAGTAGAAAGATGCAGTTACATGCTAATTAATGCTTTTTGTGTGGAGAAAGACCTTAAGGTTCTCCAAAAAGCACAAACACCACAAATGTGGTCGAGAAGTCCAGTTGACAATGAGGCCTACACCTGTCAATCAAAGTGACCACGCCTCTGACTCCAGCATCACCCTATGGTTGTTAGAAAGGGGGAAACTCTCCATAGGGGCCAAAAGCCATTCTTGTACCAGTTAAACATGTTTATTTGTGCTGTAAAGTTAGAGTTTGTGGGATGGTGACGCTTAAGGCACACAGATTATTGTGTTCACAGTAAACCAAGTTAAATGTGAGGTAAAGGTAGATTACAGATTGCAGTCCACTGAATTCTGTTTTATTACACCTCCAAATTCAAGTGCATAATCCTGGCTACGGCAGCCACTGCAGGACAAGCAGCTCGGGCTGGTGTTCAGCTGTAGTGCGTGTAGGCTGTCAGTCTGTTGTTTGTATGTATGCAGTTCGGTTGCCAGTCTGAGTGCCTCTGCTTCTGTCGGGTGTTCACATCTATTTACAGAATGAATAGATATGCAAGTTTATGCATCTTCTTGGTGTCAGAGCCCTGACTTCAGTCCAGAAGATGAGGCTTCTGGTGAGGCAGATGAGGGAGGAGAGAGTGCAGTGGTGGAAGGGAAGAGGTGATGGAAAATGAATGTGCAAATGTTAAATGTTCTTATATAATTTGAAAGAGCTCTTTGTGATCTTTAGATTAAAATAACGTACTGTGTCTGTGTCCTGTCTCGAGCCAAATCCATAAAACACAATTAGGTGGAGCAGTGATGTCCATCTGAGCCACTGTATTTGAGAAGGCGGGGCAACACGGAGGCTTCCACAAACTGGCTCCTGTTCCTGTGCACGTTTAATAGAGTAATTCCAAGTGTATAGGAATGCATCAATTTGTTGGAAGATGTAATTACACACTAATCAATATATATTTATGAGTACAACATTGTTTTTTTCTATTAAACAACCTCAAATGTACTCACTATACCTTTTTTAATATAAACATTTGGCAATAAAGGCAAAAAATGGAAAATTTCATCATCAGCGATTTCTGCAAAAGCCACAGTGCTGCCCGGCGTGCAGTTTAGGAGCACACGGCTCTGAGTGCCGAACAGCAGAGACCATCAAACATTTAACATTTACAAACATTTAATGCTCATAACCAAAAAAGAGACACAATGAAAGACAGACAGACAGGACTTTGCTCTCATCAGAACCATAAAAGACAAATAAGTTTTGGAATGAGGGCTGCTAACTCTGCAGAACGTGTGTCTTCACATTTACCAGCGACATTAATGAGAAGAGAGTCTGATTCATACATCAGCCTCTGAAGCAGTCTACCCTGCTTCATCTTTAATGGGCTCACACAGACCGTCTGGCACTCCAGGAGCAAAACAGAGCTGGTCCTTCTCTCCTGATTAAATCGCTGCAGCATAATGAAGCAGAAGAGTCGGACGGCAGCTCGGAGGACCCTCTGTGTACCTGCTGCATTTCATTTCATTTGGCGAGGTTTTATTTTTTCCTGGCAGACGCGTGTATGCGGTCCGGAGGCGAGTCTGGGCGCCTCTGTCTGCATGTGAAAGCACTGCGGTCGTGGCATAACAGCTGAGCGCAGTTGGGCAATACCCCCAGAAGACGGAAAGACAGGAGGGCAGCTGCCGACAGTTAAGACGTTCCCTGGTGAGGAGGAGGAGGGGAGGAAAGGCGAGAAGAGGAAGGGAGGGAAACAGGGGGAGCGTAGGGTTGTTGGTGTTCGGGAAACGGAGGTAGAGGAGGTGGAGGGATTTCTCTGAGGTGGAGTTCTTTGCAGTCCTCTGTGATTGGAATGCAAAGTGAAGCAGCCAGACTGGGGAGTTCCTCCTTTTTCATTTTTCATTTTTTTATTTTTTGAGGGGGGGTTATTTGTGTTTGTGCTGTGGTTGTGAGCAGTCGAGCGGTGGCTGCACAGTGCGTTCAGGGCACAGCATGGAAGCCAAGTCCCTGTTCAGCCTGCACAGAGCGCTCGCTCAGCCTGTCAAGATGTGCATGTTCGATTTCCCCGTCACCATCCTGGATGACCTGGTGAGCTCCAATACCACACCACCACACTGCAGAGAGCTGTGCGTGTGTGTGTTGTATAGTATTTCTTTAAGCTGTATACATGTATTGAATTGTGCACTTGTATTGCTGTAAATGATTACTGTGTGTGTGTTTGTATGTGTGTGTGGGGGTGTGTGTGGGGTTTACAGAGTAAGCTTGTAGTGGATGTGGAGGGATAAAACCCACTGTTCCTGGATTTTCCTTTTGTCCTTGTTCCGGCCAGAGAAGTTGAGTGTGCTACTGCAGTTTTGGCAAAGCTGCTGGTCTGCTTCAGTCACGCAGAAGGTCCCGTGTGGCATTAGTGACAAGGAGCTATACTGTACAGCTTGCCATATGTCAACACAACTGGTGTGAAGATGCATATTTTCCAAAGCCTTTCCTGAAACCGGGAAAAGTTTTTAGCGCCTAAACCTGAGAGTGAAGGGCAGTGTAAAGGGAAATTAATTTGGGTTTTGAACACAAAACAAAACGATCTGAACAGGATTCAAATCTCGGTCTCCTGACAGAACAACGTCCACTGCTGCCCCTCCACCCCCTTCACCCCCCCAGCACTGATTTGGTAGGTCACTAAAATGAAGCCCGTTTCTCTCGGCAGTCAGTGTTGCTGCAGCCAAAAGGCACCCTGTGTATAACGGCGTGTTGGAAGTATTACCCAGTTGTAATGTATAAACGTTGGTGTATATTTGTTTAAATGAAGGCTCTTCATATTGTGCACAGCCCAGTTTTGCAGGTAACATATTTAAACTGGTGACCTGCTTGTTTCTTTACCTTTTCACCTCATCTTGACTGTCATTCTGCCTTCAGGTGTTTGTTCTGCCTCTGGCTGTATTTCAGAGTCTGCCACCATCTGACAGCACAAGTTCTTTCTGCACCTGAGTTACTGTTTGAATGGGAACAGATGTTTTCTGTTTGTTACTGCCTAGCTTTTCATGTCATTGTTCAAGAGTATGCTTGGAAGGTGTGTGTGTGTGCGTGTGCGTGTGTGTGTGTGTGTGTGTGTGCGTGTGCGTGTGTGTGTGTGTAAGCTATCAAACTCGTGCACCCAGGAAACCATCTCCCTGGAGAGGAGGGTGTGTGCCCTTTGAAATTCTGACATGTTGGGTCGTGTCTGTAATAATCCCATGGTGAATGTAGCGAATGTGTTCCTCTTAATAAACTGTGCGACTGAAAGAGGATCCTGATTAAACTAGTTGATCTGGGAATTCTGTTTTATTACACACAACCTGATATTACCCTTCTAGGAGCTTTATCTTCAACAGAAGGGTGTATGGTTTTTTGCAGTGATGTATTTTAATAGTGCTGCTTTTTCCTCTATAAGATTGTTAATTATTCTGTTCTTGTGTCCTTACGTGTTAGTGTTTGTCAGTTATTTAAGTGGAAGCGGTTTACAAACAGGTATACATGAGTGTGACTAATGTGGAAAAATGTGAAGTGGGCAGCCCAACAAAAACTCCCAATATAGTCAAAAGTTTGGTCACTCCACACTGGCATTTTTCAGGGTTTGAACTAAACCACACCAGCTTCATCCAGATCTTTGTGCCACAAGCTTTCCTCCTGTGTATAACAATCCCAGCATGTCATTGTCCTCATGTACAAATCCGGTGGACCAAAGAACCAAAGAAATGGATTTGCCACAGCCTCATCCAACAACTTTGGGATTAACTAGAACACCACCTGTGTTGCTGTGTGGTGTTTGAATGCCACTGCAGCCACGCTATAAAAAATGGAGGAGACATCCCAAATTGGATGTAACAAGAGTGTCCACATACTTTTGGCCACGAATTATCCTGTGATTGTGTGTTGAGATTTCAAGTGCGAACTAACTGAAGTTAGCTGTTGGGGTGCGTTCATGTGCACAGTTCAGTTCCGTTGGCCCCCTGCGGCTTTGTTTGGCAGAGTGCTCCACCTGTGGAAATACTGACTGCATCCACAGTTTGACTGTTTCCAGTCTGTGATTGACCTCAAACAGTTTTTCAGCACTTTTCTTTTTTTTTTCGAGGTAATATTGTTGTAGGAAGTGTATTCTAACAATAATATTTCATTAGATGTGATCCTCTGCTGTGCTGTCAGTGTGAGCGGTGGATATGTGCTGTCAGCTGATCGTCTCACGCTCTCTAACACTCGCTCGGTGTCTCGGCTGTAACACCGGATTGTGTTTCGTGTGGCCTGAATTCTTCTCTGGGGTCAAACAAAGTCACTTGCGCTCCCTGCTGTCAGGATGTTGGTGTTGAACTGCCGGAGGTGGTTGAAATAAAGTGTTATCATAAAAAACGCTCATATTTACAAAAAAGAAACTGAGGCTTTACTGGGGCTGGTAAATTGTGAGAAAGAATAAACTGATTTGTATTTTCAAGTGTATAACAAATGTATAACAAATGTTCTGATGGATTTAATTAAATGGCTTGGGTCACACCTGATGCACCGGCACATACATGTTATGGTGGGCTACATTAAATATTGCCCATACCGGTGTTTTGACTGTTTAGATCTCAGGTGGAGGTTGCTTGAAGCACCAGTTGTTTCCATTCACCTGCACTGAAGGTGACGTGTATAATGGGGACACTGGGTATTTTAAGCAACAGTGCAACACTTGAAGATCCCACCCAACTGTGACTAATTGAGGCAGACTTGTGGTGGACTGTTTTTACCTCATCGACTTGGTACTGGACTTGTTTGAAGGGGTTCAAAAGAGTGTATATGAAATGTTTAAGGCTCTGTGCACCTACACAGGATTTTCTACTGACTAGATCCCCGCTCAGGTTGATGGCGAGCAACGCTGTAGTAGTGTATCATTCATCTGTGCTGAAAAGGGTTAAAAACAAACCACAATACTGGGCCACCTTTACGTTTCACCTGCTAGAGCTGCATGGCCATACAAACTCATGCCCTGAAGCTCCCAGCGTGCTGTTTTTGTGCTGATGTTAATGCCAGAGGAAGTTTGGAGCGCTACGGCTTTTAGTCAGCAGAGCGTTGATGACTTTTACAGACCTCAGGACTCGGTGATCCTGCTCTGTAACTTGACGTGGTCTGGCGCTTCATGACTGAGTTGCTTTAGATTCCTAAGTGCTTCCACTTTGCAGTTTATTATGGAATATTTAGATGGGAAGTAATTTCACAAACTGACTTATTGCAGTGCTGGCGTCCTATTAGAGTACCATGCTCGAATTCTATAAAATTTTAGCGTAGACCTGCTAGCTTTACCTGGCAGAGTTCAGAGCTGTTTGGTGGCTGATGTTGCAGTCAGGAGCATGGAAAAGGTGAGGATGCACCGAGGCAAAAACGAGGCTGAACTTAAAGCGAGCCTTTTATTAGACTGCAGGCAGGGAATTCAAAGACTAAACAAGCAAAGACTAAACCCAAAATGAAACTAAAGACACTAGGACACTCTGAAGATGATAAACTAAAGAAAAACACACTGAAACCTGGGGAACAGGTATAGGACCAATCAGAAGAGATAGAGTAATGATTAGGTAGGTGAAGACAGCTGGGAAACTCATAGCTGAGGATGAGACAAGGAAGCAAAACTAAAAGCAAAAGACCACATGAACTCACCAAAATAAAACAGGAAGTGAAATAACCAAATGGGGAGAAAATGTGACTGGACTTATTCAAGTTTTGTGAAGACATTTCACGTCTCATCTGAAAGACTTTTTAGAGCTGAAGAAGACAAACGCAGACACGAGAGGAACACCAAGGAAGGAGTAAACTGTAAAGCAGTGGGGAACTAGGAACATTAAACGGATAAAGAATTATTAGAACTAGAAAAAGCATCTCCTAAAGAAAATGCTACTGTGAATGCTTGCAGCTGAAAGATTGGAGCTGAAATGCTTTGAAGCACTTACATGCTTCACAAATAACTTTGAAGTATCATCAGCCAATCAGAATGCTCCTACACGCTTTGATCTGCCAACTGAAAATGCAGGCCCTGTAGCAGAGCCCTGTTGAATTTGCCTCGGCGCACCTGTCGAACAAATGCTTCTAAATCGAAATCTGTAGCTCCTATCAAAGTTATTTTTGAACTGTGAGCGTCACAAGGACCGGCTCTAAACAGTGGTGCCATTTTTATTTTCCTGTGTTCACAAATGTCCTCTGATAGTGATGTTCCTAATTGAATGGTTCTTCCTTTGTGTTTCACCTCTAGAAAGATGGGAGCTTTCTCTATTTGTGGGCCTTGCAGCCTTTTTTTTTCTGACCCAACCCCCAGGATGCAAAGCTGTTCACTGAATATAGTGGTATTTTATGGAGCAACAACAAATTTTGCCCAGAATATATTATTTTCATCAGTGTAGTACTGTTTTAAAGGGAAACCTTGTATTATTGGCAGACTTTCTTTGAGCAGCTTTTTCCTTATTTCCTAGTAGTTTCCCTTTAAAAACTGAACTTTGACGGACTGCGATCAGCTTTTTTTGGGAACATTTGTTTTCTGAAGCATGTCAGAAAACAAGGATGTGCAGAGATATGATCAGTAGCTGGCAGCCAATGATGGAGGAAAAACGTTTAACAGCAGTCAAATGTTGTCAGCTGTCAGAATGTCAGTGGACTGAAGGAAACGTCTGCAGACGTGTTGATAATGTTCACTAAGCATGGCTCAGGCTCTGATGGTTGCATTTTAGAGTCTACCTTCAGACAGTTTTCAGAAAATAATAAGCACGATTAGTGGAGCGTTTGGTTGCTGGACAACAGTGTGCAGACTTTCTTCCTCAGGTAGGCAGTGTGCTATTAGTCCTTCGCTCTTGGCTCCCACTGCGACCACGAAGCCGTCAGAAATGATCATCCGTCGCTGATGTGGATCGTTGAACAGGAAGTCCAGAGGGGCACATGCAGGCAGGCAAAGGTCCAAAAAGAGAAAGAAAAAGAAGCAAAAACAAGACGGCATGACCAGACAGAAGGCTGGAAATCCACAGCTCCGATAGCACAATTGACAGTTTGGCTGGGAACTCAAGTGTGGGAATGTTTGTTAAAGGACCTGAGGAGGAAATTGGAAGCAGGTGCGCAGGTGGATGTGGAGGTGGAGGTGATGTGGAAAGGCAAGAATACACCGGAAACATTTGGACTGAAATAAAGTGGCACAACAGAGCAGGAGAAGTCGTTTCTCCATCTGTTGCTGCAGTTTCTTTGAAGTGGAAAGTGGTTTATACCCTGGCCTCATTAAAGGAAACAAACAGCGCAGATTTTACTGGTAAAACTGTTTCCAGGCAGAATAAAATGTCAATGATTTTGTTGCATTGTGCAGGTTTTGACAAGAAAGACAAATGTTTGGCATAAAAAAGGGTTTGATCTTTACTTTCGTCACACATCTTGATTTTCTCACGCTAGAAGGAACCATATTTAGACCAAAGGGTGGAGCGCTAAGTTTGCAGCTTAAGCTCAGTTAGAAAGCTGCACCCATACACTGAACACCTAACAGAGTAGCTTTAATGCCTAAACTCAACCAGGCGGTTGGAGTTTGTTTTGACCCTCTGTAACCCGCCTTGCGTCTCTCCATAATGGCAGTGGCCAGCCGGCGTGTTTCTGCTACTGTTTGGTATAAAAACGTTGTCATACACCTTTATATTTTGATATATTTTAATTATAAACACTCAAAAATAAATTATAAATAAAAAACTGATATGTATTAATTAAATATTTGAATTAATCCCCTCAAACGCTCTGACCGGCGTTTTTCCAGTGAGTGCAGGCTGTAAGATCACCGTTTAACTCATGAAGCAGGGGTGTACTGTGGACCGTTACACTCCTGCTGCCAATCAATAGATCAGAGTTCATGACACGTTAGCATGCTGCACTGAATGTTTCCACTGGTGTGGAAATGGCTGCAGAGGTGGACCAACATGAACATGACCTGGACTGCCTTGGAGTGCTCTTCCTCCCTTCATTTACAATTACAGGAAGTCTTGGTGGCAAACACAACGCCACTTAAATGCATTTAAATGTGTAGTGGTTTACACATTCGCCTAACGAGGTAAAGGTCTTCAGTTTGATTCCAGGAGACACAAACCGCCTTGGGCTTGCGGCAGGAAGGGCATCCGGCAAAACTGCCAAATCAAACATCCTCTGGATGAGGGTCCTGAAGATCCACATACAGAAGATGTTTCTTCAGGATCCTCATAATTGACACATAATTAAGCCCACAAATACCCTCCTCAGAGTGTATAAATCTCCCCAGCAGGATGTATTTAAGGGGGAATTTCTCTCAGTTATGGAAAATAAATTTAAGCCCTGTGTAATATTTGGCATTTAGTTCCATTAAAATGATCTAAAAGGCACCAGCACCTCGAAAACAGTTGAGCGGTCCAGTTCATTTGAATTAGCAGAAGCGAGGCCTAGAACACATGATCGGTCACAGCCACCTGTGTCTGCATGCCTTCCAATCAAGGTTTTAACAAAGTCCAAATGAGTGATTTATATACAAAATCACCCCTGGCACAACTGTTCTGAAAGCTGTTTTTTTGTACTGGGCTCTAAACATGTTTATTTCTGCTTTAAGTTGGACATTTTAACATGGGAGTCTATGGGGACTGACTTGCGTTTCAAGCCTGCCTCTAGTGGCCTCTAGAGGAACTGCAGCCCTGGAGGGTTCACTTGGTTACAGGAGTGTGATCCTGAATCTGCAGCTTTAGGATTAAAAACACAAATCTGGTTTGTATATTTGTCACTGCAGAGAAGTTGTCACAAGATCAGTTTATGTGCAGTTAGGTGGACAGTTTTATTCGAGCCGCTTTACCTGAACTTTGCATACCACTGAAACTTTGCACGCACAGCTGCCAAATCTGTTCTGTATTGAGACAGATGCCAGAAAGAGGAGGAGAAGCTGCAGCCGCTGATTTGTGCAGGTTAAACAGTAAAAAGAAACCTGTCGTGCTGACAAAATTGTGTCACATCAGAGCCACAAAGGAAAAATCAAAACAAACGAGGCATTAAAGTGAAGGGAACCAAATGTAAAGGTGACACTCGGTTTGTTGATCAGTCGTTAAAATAAAAAAATTTCTGACAATACAATTTTCTAAAGAAACAGAGGCTGATTTATTTTGTTCTCAGTGTGTGTGACGGTTGTCAGGATGCCTCAGAGCAGAGCTGTGATCTCCGGGTGGCTGCAGTTGGCATGAGAAAGCATTTTTAAATGCCAGGAGCTTGGAGGAGCATCTGAATGGCTCTGCTGGCTGAAATAATAGCAGGGGATAAATCTAAAGGCCGTTAGACGCAGCTCAGACTGGCGAGCTCTCAGAAGCTTCTTCTTGTAGCTGTCTGTAACTGGGACACTCTCCCGTGGCTTTATTTTATTTTTTTTAATTCTTGCTGCAGCAGAAGAGACGAAGCTCTGAAGGGAAAAACAAAACCAATCATTGAATTCTTGAAAAATTAGATCTTATTAACCTGGGATTTTACAAGACTAAAACTGGCAAATGACTATTGTCGCTGAAATGATTGTAAGTCATCTGTGCAGAGAACACACTGTTTGTGGTGACTGTGCTGTGTACTGTTCTCATATCCATCCCCGTGCCCTGTGACAGGTCTGAGTCTATGAAAACTGTGTGACTGTGATCCCATAAAAACCTGTAATGCTGCCATGTAAGATGCTTCTACATGCTTGTCATAAAAATACGTAGAAAAGAGGAGCAGCGTTTGTTCTCCAAAAGAAAGAAAATTGCACACAATGTAATACGATCACACAACAAAACCATAAAAAATGTGCTGTTAAGCTCCTAACAGAAATTAAATAGTTGTAAAACAGGGCTCTAGAGTTGATGCTTAATGGGATGAAGGATTTAGAGAAATGTGATTGTTTTTTGCACTTTCGTGAAGGAAAATTTGTTCTTCTGTTTAATTAGTGTGATGTAGTCGATGTATTCTTTACAAAGACGAGAAAGATATTTGCTTAGCAAGAAAAAATGTTCCATTACAGAGAGCAGGTTCTGAACGTTATACTGCCTGCAGCATCACCTCTGAGGAGATCAGGGAGGTGGTCCTGCAGGACACCTGGTCTGCTGCTTGATGCCCTTCTGCAAGCCTGTCCACCTGGTTTTTCCTCCACACTCTTCAGACTGTTCTGTGAGACGCAGCAGACCTTCTTGTGACCGCACTTGTGAATGTGCCTTTCTGGAGGCGGAGCTGTGCAACCTAAATGATCTGTAGGTACCATCTCATGCTGCCAGCAGTGATAAGAACACCAACAAAAACAGGAGGGATATGGAGAGAACAACGGTCTGTGGCCACCACCTGCTAAACCATTCCCTTTTTGGGGGGTGGCCTTGTCGTTGCCTCTTCAGTTCACCTCTTGTTATGTTCTTCTGCACCAAAGCAGCCAAAATGGATCCACAATGGTTTCTGCTTCCTAATTGGACAGATTAATATCCCTGAAATGTAACTAACTTTGTGTTCTGCTGTGAAGACTCAGTGTTCCCTTCTTTTTTTTTTTAGCTTTATTTAATCAGGAAGTCCCATTGAGGTCACGTCTGTTTTACTAGAGCTGGCTGAGGTAGTCTCTGTTGAGAAATCTGTTTATGGTTCGTTGTGTGCTCTCCGTTTGTGCCCTTTGGATCTGTTTCCTGGCTCCTTCTGCTTTATTTTGGATTTTTGTTTCATCAAGCCTCTTACAAAATCATGTGCAGACCTGTCACTTTTTCTGCCTGATGAAATACCTGTAATCTCAAACTGAGTCAAACAGCACTCATTTACAAAGCTGCCTCCTGCATTGGCCCAACATGATCAAAACTGCAGGTGTGAAAGCGCCCCGAGGTGTCGGAGAAACAGGTTCAGGAACTTGTTTTCAGGTGGAGGCGTTTGAATTTCTTAAGCAGCTTCTTGTAAGTCTGTTTTTTTTTCTTTTCATTTTTACAGATCGCCTAACTCTCAGATAGCCGCAGATGATGTTGTCGAGCAGGTAAACTACCTGCAGGCAGTAAACCCCTCCTTCAGTTAAACGGGAAATTCCTTTAGATTTCATTGCGTCATGTTGTGCTTTCATTTTCTCCTTTAGAGGGGTAATAACCACAGTCTGAATTCTGCCGCCTCACAGCTTTGCCGTTTCTTGTTGTGGAGGTCATTACTGAGCGGTTTCTCTCCACCTCTGACATACATGGATGGATGTGCAGCTTTTCTGGAAACCCGCTTTCTTTTTTCCCGGCATAAGTCAATTTTTTTCTAGTGTTCCCCATGTTGTTGACACAGCTGGTAAAGTAAACATGCATGAGGCGAGCGTTGGCCCCCAGGGTCCGGCCAATCTGTGAAGAGGGGAGTGGGAGCCCTGGGGTTTCCTCCACTGAGGTTCTGCTCCTCCAGGATCCTCATGTTTTTGGACTGGTTCTCAACAAAGCTGTGATGTGGTGCTGGAGCCGGTGGACTTGTGGACTGCTGGCTGGGACGGGCGTCTGCTGGGATGACGGGAATTATTACAGGACAGTCACGATCAAAGGAAGACAGGTAAAGCGGCTGAGCTTGGAATTCTGTGCTGGGCCTGAACTGAAGGATTGGCCACATTTAGAGTTTCTTTCAGTTCAGGTGAAATAATGCCGCCCTTTGACTGCTAAAGAAGTTGTGGTGAAGTGGAAGTTTACACAGGGACTGGTTCATATTCCCACTAAAAGCACTGGAATTAGTTTTCTTCCACATTTATAGTCCCAGAATAATGAAATTCTGATTAAATTCTCTGGTGTAGCTCCCAGTGTAAAAATCAAGGATTAGTTACTAGAGTTTGTTTTCCTGTTTAACCTTTGCTGCACTTTGTTGCACAAGGAGCTGGTTATGCTATATAATTTTTTAACTCTGTTGGAGAATTTAGAAAACCAGCATGCTTGTTATCTGCTTACTGTGAAGCAGAGAGCAAATAAATCCCGTAAAGCAGCGAGTTATTCGACACTTGTAGCTGAACCGTGTAAATATTTCAATAGAAACTTCAGTGGTTTTGAAGTGAAACATGTGACGCATAAAACGGCACGCTTGACATTCTTCGGATTAACAGAGCGGAAAGATTCGGATGATTTCAGGGCGGGAAAGGTTTGTTTTTATTTTTTTTAAGCTGTCACACGCATCTTCTATCTTCTGTAATTCTGCTGTGCCTTAGATTAATCTGATTTAATTTCAGATAGAAACTCTGTTAAAGGGGCCTGCTGTGGTTATTTCCAGCTCCATGTTTGTGTTGTGACTTTTCCAGATTAGCTTTGCATGATTCACCATGCAAAGTAGTCATTGTGTGTCTTTGATTTATACTGGGCCTTAGTGCAGCCCATCGCCTGTCTGCAGCAAGCTGTTTATTGCCCTTCCTGTTTTAAGGCCCCTGCCTTCTGATTGGCTGCCCCTCGTAAGAAGAGGGATGGGTAGGTGGGGTTTCTGTGCCTGGAATAACCACATTGGGGTTTTTACTCTCACTGACAGAAAAAGCTGTCTGAAACTGGCTCCAAATGTCTTAGAGGAGGATCTGGTCCAGAATTGATGGTAACAGCAGGAGCACTGAGTTAATCTGACTTCACACTGCGACATCTCTGCAGTGCAAAGCAACACATGAAATCCCTCCCTATCTATAATCTGCTCCCATTAGCTGTCATTCGCAGCGACACGAAGCAGCGCAGCCGCCTGACCTCAGCCGCCTCAGACTCAGACAACAGGAAGTACATTTCTCTGTATGACCCACTCAGACCATCAGATTATAGAAATGAGAGCGATTTTACAGCTTTAATTGGTTTTTCTAATGGAAACACAGGTGGGATTAAAACAGTGTCAGGATTGGATAAATGTGTTCTTTAGACCTCTCGTCTGTCTCCTAAGGTCAGATGTCAGCTCTGAGCGTTTATCAGAGACAGAGGGGGCAGAATGAAGCCCTGTGCAGTTCTGCACGCAAGCCTCTGTGGACGTCTGGTGTGCGTCACTAAAGTTGGATTTTACAGATTTAAATGATTTCATTAGGAGGAGGGTTTTGGAGGTGCATTTTTTTCTTGTATTATTTAAGCTTATTGTGATTTATTGGCTTGTTATTTTCCTCTTGTTACGTAACTCGATATCCAGTCTTTGTCTGGCTCTGCCTTTGGCTTTTATTTGTTTCAGATTTATTGTTTGTGGAGCATTGGAGGAAGCATTGTGCGCCTGGCAGGAGCCCAGGATAACCACCCAGCTGTAGTGCCTTGCTAAAAGGCCTCCTGACAGGAGGAATAAGGAACTCTCTGCACTGCTCAGTGTCACCAAGTCTAAAATAAGCTGCTGATGTCACTGCCCTGATTTTAATTTTACCCTCGTCGTGATGGGAACCTTTCTTTGGTTGGTGACGTTTGGATCTGGCCTCCTCGCGTACGTTTGTGAAACGTTTTTTCTGGGTCGGGCGGTGCGGCCTCTCAGTGTGTGTGTGTTTGTGTGTGTGTGTGTGTGTGTGTGTGTGTGGTGGGGAGGTGCAGCCACTCAGTAAAAGCACGCGTGTTCCTGTGTGAGAAAACCAGAACGTAATGTGGGCTGTTGGCGTCACCCTCCTCTGGGAGCCGTAGAACATCAGCCGGCCTGCAGCAGCAGCACAACATCCTCTGGTGCTGATTTCCAGCAGATGGAAAAAGAGCTTTAGCTAAATCACAGCAGACTCAGAGTTGGCCGGCCCTGCGGGCTCCATCAGATTTCTGGGATTCAGCCCGTGTTGGTTATTTTGGAGAACAGATATGAGTACCAGCGCTTTTAGGCTGAAGCTCGTGGCTGCTGTTATTCTGCGACTTTCAGCCTGTCTGCTGCTCTGTTCTTCGCGCAGATGAGACAGGAAGTGATCACTTCCAAGTCCAAACAGATACCACTGTTTTCAAAGCCATCTAACATCCAGGTCAGCCTTTGTTTTAGGACAGAAACAGAAATTATGGTGTTCTATACAGCACAGTAAATATGACCTAAACATTTTATGCTGTTTTTGAAGTTGAATAATGTGGACTCATGTTTATGCTCTGATATTGGAGCCCCGGTAGAAAAGCATATGACTACTCTGCTGCAGGTTTCTTGGTCACTGAAATCTGTACGAACCTTTAGAAACTCGCTCTCTGCTCTTCCCCTCGTCGGGCAGCTGCAGATTTCTGAGCGATGAAACGCAGCCGCGCAGTGCTGGGAGGTCGGCGAGGTCAGACATATTTGTATTCAGCCTCAGCTGGTGCAGCAGATGTTTTCCTTAAATTTTCTCAATCGCTTTCACACCTGTCGGTGCTTTGCCGTGGAAAACTGCTGGGTTGTGTCCAAAAACATGTAATAAATATCATGAAAGTTTAATAATGTAACAGTAAGATAATGGTTTTGTTCTGCTGGTTAAAACCTAAAAGCTTGGCAGCAGCTTTGTTCTCAGTATGATGGGAGGCGTTTGTTCCTGACACTGACCAGTAGGTGGCGATGTTGGACATTAAATCTTCAGAGGTTCTTTTTCTGGTGGCTTCCCCTAAACCCCCCCACGGTGCGTCTGTTGAACCACAGCGAAAACATCTTCAGTTTACTAACAGGGACTTCCTGATGGGGCTTTCAGGGGCTTTCTGGGTCGGGGAGGCCGAGCAGAGCAGCAGTGCTTTGAATAGGTGTGTACAGGATAACATTATATGAAATGCAGATCTTTGTGTTGAGGTGGCTGCAGTGAGGATTTTGTTTAATTTTCTGTAATTGTTGTAGCTGAAGCGTTTGGTGAATAAGCTGGTCAGATTTTAAATTGTGATTTAGATAATCAGTTTGTTTTGGAAAAATGACTTGAGCTTTTCAGTTGAGGATTTGTTGCTTTTTCTTTTCTCTCAGTATAATAAGATCAGATAAGAGAATTTTATCCCCAAGGTTGGGAAATCTTTCTGTGCTACAGCAGCCAAAACAGCAACGTAACAAAATAGCTTAAATAAACTGGACAGATACAAGGTGAAAAAACTAAATAACCCAGTAAGGTAAAAATTACTCAAAAGAATAAAGCTAAAAAAAAAAGTAAAATAAAAGAGCTCAGTGAGTAAAAATCTAAATAAAATGCTATATAAAAAGCTAAAAATTTGTTAGATATTTTCTCTGGCTATGTAAGGAAAATTATTAAATGTATCCATTTGTTTAAAATAATTCTTCTGTGTCTTGAACATGCAGCCCCTAACCTCTCCTTCTAATCCAGCTTTTTTCCTGTTGGCTGCCCCTCACAAGACGAGGCACAGGGGGGTGTGGCCACCGTAGGGCTAGCCCCTCTCACTGACATCAGGCAGAGCCAGGAGTGGGGAAAAAACTGAAATGAGGTGTTTAAAGTAGTCTGCAGCCTGAGCTTTTGACTCGCACACGCTGACCTCACAATTAGAAACTTTGGCCAAGTTTAAAATGAAAATCCACCGTTGGAGCTGTGTTTGAATTTTTGCAGCAGTCAATTTCCATCAAAGAAGCTGCGATCAGATGAGCTTCTGCTGGGCGATTAATAATGACGGCTACATGTTCAGCACTGGTCTTAAAAGTGGCACCCAGAGGCCATACATGTGCTCTGTGAATCAGCTGGCTAAATATTTGTTTTGTTTATCAACAGATTAAGGATGGAAGAAAAAAATATGCTGGCAAAGTGAATTCATTTAACAGTAATTTTCTGTTTTGAAAAACTTTAACGTTAGCTATCTCAATTAAAAATCTATCTTTAAAAAGTGTTGTAGTATGACTTTAATCACATTTTATAGTTTAAGCTCTTAAATAAAGGTGTGGAGACCTCTGGGCTCACAGCACACTGCCCCTGTTTTCTGTTCCCACAGCTCCTGCTCCCAGTGAAAGCAGGCGCTGCACACCGCCGTCATTTCCTACAGGCATGACGTAAGAGTGGGGGAGTTGGTGCTGCCTTCAGGGCCGCCTCGCACGCTCCAGCTTCCTACACAACAGCTCTAAATGTTAGCTCCAGGTTATTACACTTACCTAAATTTAGGTGAGATTTTTTTTTTTAATTAGATTTAACTGAAAACAAAAGTAAAAAGAAAAAAGTAACTAATAATTTTCTGACAAAACTAATTAAAATAAATAATACAGATTAAATGTTATCAGGTTCAGTCTGTTACCTTGCGTGATGAGGCTTTTAGGATATCTGTTTGTCTGTGTGTGTGTGTGTGTGTGTGTGTGTGTGTGTGTTTTTTATTGTAATACAATAAAAAAAATTTTCCTAAATCTTGCCCTTGAGAGAAATCCTCCACATAAGGATAATTAAAAAGACTAAAACTGACACTAAAATTAATAAATACTAAATTAAAACATCTTCAAACAATAAAAAATAAACTATAATTAGCAACTTTGGTAACTAACTGAAACTAAACAAAAATAGAAACTGAAATTTTACAACTTTAGTCACTGAGTGCTAACAGCTATAAAAATTACTTTCTGACTCTATATCATTAGGGTACTTTGTTGATCATATTTTTCTACAAAGGACTGCATGTCAGTAACATAATATTCTTATTTAGTGGTGCCTTGGGAGTTGTGTATTGTGATATCTGTGATATTAACTGTGGATTTTGTATGCTTTGTCTCCCCTCCTTGCATGAATTTACCAAATGAGACAGACTGACAGCAAAAAAGACAAAAACAAATATCTTAGATATCACAAAAAATTGTTGTTGCTCTTTTATTTAATTGTATTTGATTTTTTGAGCACAAAGTGAAATCTGACAGCCACAGTCTGATTTGTATGAAAGCCTTGTGTATAACATTTCAGCAATAGTGCATCTATAAACGTGAAAAAGAATGAAATAAAAGTGACTCGTACGTTTTTATTTACCTTTTATTACATTTTGTAGATAAAATGTAGGTAGTTTTAGCAGCAACTTTGCAAAAGTG
Organism: Bujurquina vittata; assembly: GCA_015106715.1. Classification (NCBI taxonomy): domain Eukaryota; kingdom Metazoa; phylum Chordata; class Actinopteri; order Cichliformes; family Cichlidae; genus Bujurquina; species Bujurquina vittata. The sequence continues at coordinate 24,061 of VUQK01043925.1, forward strand.
TAGTTCATTGTAACCACAAGTAAAGTTTTTAAAATGCGGGATCAAATACATAATGAAAGTGGCATTTTTAAACCTTACGTTTCCCTGAAGGTATTATTTTGTCTTGGGTGTTTGGTATGTCCGACGGTCGTGAAGGGACGGTGGGCGGGGCTTGGAAAAGCCCCGGTGTGAGTCACTGTCGCGATAAACTGCACTGAGGGGGGCGACGCAAACAGAACCGCGTTTACCTCAGGCAGAGGCAACGGCGGTGTGGTTTCGTGTGTCCCCTTCAAATACGGTAAAAATGTCGCCGCCGCCGCGGGTGTGACCGAACACTGCGGGCATCCATGGTCTATTTCCCGGGGATGCAAGCTGAGGCGCGCAGCGTCAAACCGGGCCAGCTGGTCGAGATGTTTGACTCTTCGTGGAAGGTGCGGAACATTTGGGACGGCGTGAGGCTAGAGGTGGTCGAGGACCGCAGCCCGGTGGTCCTGCACAGCTTCACGCACCTGGACCCCGACCTGCCGCTAGTGGAGGTGAGGAGGAGGAGGCGGGAATTAGGGAAGGAGAGGTCCGTTAGCTGATGCGGTTTGTTGCGTTGGCATGGAGGAGCGTGATTCAGAAGGAGTAACCACATTTTTCCCGTTAAAGAAACTTTTCTGACCGTTAAAACAGATTTGTGATTTATCTGCTTTATCACTTCATATTTTAAAGCTTTGTCTGCTTTTACACCCAGAAAACGTGTTTAAATCGGCATTAAATAAGCTTACATACAACATGGTGAGTCACCCAGGTGATGCACTGTACCATAAACGCACTAATCCTGTATTTTTTAAGCCGTATAAACGGCTTACCATTATAAAGCTGCTGATTGGCTGCGGTTTACAGTGTTAATACAGCCACATAACAAATATAACAATACAGGGAAACCTAATATGACTGTTGCGGTGTTCCTTTGCAGGAGAGTACAGTTACAGGATGACTTGCTTTTTTGTGTTGTTGTTGGTTTTCAGCCCTCTGATTCTGTGTGATACTGAAACCCTCCCCTGCAGGTGTCACTGAGTGAAACCTCTCCAAATGTCATGAAATATCAGCATGTGAGCGGCTGTCCCGTTTGTCAAATTGCAGTGATATTTTTCTGCATCGGCCGCTTGTACTTTTAGGGGATTTTTCATATCAGACAGTGAAGTTTCAGCAGTTATTACAGGAAGTACTGCCGTATGAAAGCTCTTTCATTGATTGGTCAACAGAGTGACCTGAAATGAAGTTAGGAATTTCGTTTTGGTTATTTGGTTGATTACTCGGACATAAACGTGTACAGTTATGGGAATCCTTTTTATCAGTTAGAGGAAGTTCAGATGAAGAATACTGTGCTAAATGTGGACATGATTACTTTAATTACAGATTAATGTGTAGCTCATTACCCCAGCTGTTTTGAGTCATTGTTTTGAGTCATTGTGTTCACATATGGGAGCTGAGGCCAGTGAATCTGATCAGGCTGCAATGAAAGTGAGTCTAAAAGCACAAATACAGATGCAGCATAATGAGTGTATACCATCAGAAACACCCTCTGATCCGCTGGGTCGTGGACCGAGGACCTCTTGAGTTCCGGTGAGGATCCTTCTGGTCGGGCCCCCGTGGATCGGCCCGGGTTTAGTTGAGTGGATGCTCAATCAGATGAGGGTGTCTGGATCCCCGCTGTAGTGGGTGACGTCATTGTTTGCGTTTATCATTGTGCACTGGCACGCCTGCATCGCTGGGGCAGCAGTTAAACAGCATTATGTCTGCCATGAAAGATTACAACCTGCTCTATTTGCCTTTTTGCTAATCATTATATTGTGTTTGCCCTGCATATTACTAACAAACAGACTGATCACAGCTGCTGAGGTCTGTGTTTCTGTGCTGCGTATTCATATTTCTGGGAAGGCTACAGAGTAGCTCTAACACAGTACCTTTTAACTCTCTGAAGTCTGAGTCTTAGGTGATAAAACTAACCCTTCACTACTCTAATTCTAGATTTTAGAGAAGGCAAAACTGACTCTTTTTTGTGTGGAAAAATTGTGAATAGATTTTTGTGTTTCAGAATGATTGGCAAAACCTGGGAGCACAAAAATGATACATTCTGATTGCTCTGATTCACACAGGAAACTGTCCCCTCAGTAAATGAAGATTCTGTGTGTTTTTCTTTCTGTCGCTAGTGTTTTCATATCTCTAACTCTGCTTTTTATGTCCCCCTACTGAGCTCTCGTCTTTGAACCCAAACTCAGTTTCACTGTTTTGTTGCAATCTATAAAAATGCCCCTTTTTGCTGGGTTAAATGACCCATTTTCCGGTCTTGTACTCCCTACGTCCCGAATATTCGATCACATAAGGAGGGGAGGATGAGTAATCATATTTATGGGTCTTAAACAGAGCCTGGAATTGGATGGTGATGTCACCATGGAGACAATGTAGTCCAGTCTGTCTGTCCATCTGAATTATCTGTTCTCCTTTTTTACTTTCTGCTGTCATCATTGAGACTGGACAGGTATCAGAGGCTCATTATTAAACCCCGTTTGCCTCGGTGTGGCCCCCCTGGTCTCCCATCCTCGGCTAACCTGTTCTGCTTCGTCCCTCTGCCCTAATCTAATCCTCTCCTCTAACACAGTTACCTAATCCTCCTCCTGCAGAGGCTGAGGGGTTTCCTCTGCAATCGCTGCCTTTATTCCCCTTCTGCTGCACAATCCGTGAATGTTGTTCGATGCTGAGGTTGTGTTGCAGCATGATGGGGTCACCGGGGCTGATGTGGTGCTGTCGGCGGTCAGGTCAAGCCATTTGTTGATCCCTCTGGCTCTTTGTAACCAGCAGCACCAGCCTCTGTGCATCATATCATATAGCTGAGAGGATTGAGTGGCTTTGAAATTGAGGTGTGCCGTGAGGTGAAATTACTGCTGTGTGACGCTAATAACAAAATGATGCCGTGCTGTGTCATGGCTGGATGATCATTACAGCAATTAAAGGAGATTTTGGTTCTTTTTTAAATCAGTTTTGTTACATAAATTATGTATACCTGCTTAAAATTGAGGTTCAAGCCGATGGGCTTCTTCAGGTGACCGAGTTATATTTTTCGACCTACTTCTGCAACTCTTTGTGTTGCTTTGCAGGAATTGAGCCACTGATGTGGCAGGGTTGGTGGAAAGCCTTTTTTCTACTCTGTAATAAAACAGTTGCACTCATGCAGAGTTTTTCCTGGCTTACAATGAGCCTCTGAGGGGTGACTGCACATAACCACAGCGTATCCACGTGTAGCTGAAGAAGACGGTCTTTGTTGCCACAGTTAGCAGAAGGTTTTGCATTTTTTTGTTGTTTTTTGCCATTTGATAAATAAAAATTTATTTAAGTCCTGCGTATATTAAACCCTAGTTTGGGTAATTGGAGAACAGTGGTAGTTCTTTTTTTTTTTTTTCCCCTATATGGAAAAATTATCGGGAAGCAATAATGGAAACCTATGATTAATCTCACCTTTTAGCCTTCCCAGCTGTTGTGATATCTTATAAAATGTTTCCTATCATTGGTAGGAAGAAGAGGGGCTGCAGATGCTTAAAGCTCAAACTCATAATGAAAATGACTCAGCTGATGGAGACGAATCGAGCGGCGTTAAAGTGTTTTGGTATAAAGATGATTGAAAATCGTAAGTAAGTGCATCGGCACATTTTGTCTGCCACAGATGAAGGAAACAGTTTAGATGTGTTAAACACAAATGAAGCCATTAAAAAAATGTTCCCCTTTAAATCATAATGGGCCATTTTAGTCACTAAAATAGCTCGGTCGCTTCAGGGTTAGATATTTTTGGCTCTCTCAAAAAGCTGAAAGCATTCATGAACCCAAAACTGATCAGTTAAGCAGCGTTTAACCTAAACTCTGCTGCCATCCTTGTCTCCGGCCTTCTCGTGTCACCAAAATGATGATTAACAAAAGCAGAATCTTAAAGTTTGAGCTGGTTCCTGTCTGTGTAACAGTGTGTACCGCAGCTCTTTGAGCATCAGGTTTACTTTATGTAACCACGTTTTTTTTCCTCTATAATCTCATTTTCACAGGAGCCAAGTCACAGATGTAATAAGCCAAACGGTATACAACAGTTCATTCAGGCTGAAAATAGTCATAATTAGTGGCAATGCAGTCTGTTAGCAAACTAGCAGGATTAGGGGGCGAGCCTTTATAAAACTGCTGAACAAAGGCTGCTGCTTATCGAGCCGGTCTCAAGAGGACTGAAACAGTGAGCACTTCAAACTGTCAGCTCATTCAATTACAAATGAGTTTGCAGAGGGAGAAGAGGACATCAGAGGGTGAGGGAAGTAACTCCCAGAGCAATTCGCACCAATTCAAGGAATCTGCTCACCTGTGAGCTTTACAGTATGAGTCGGTGCTCCTCCTCATTGTCTTTACTGCAGGAACTAGGAACTTTCAGAGTCCTCAGAAACCAATTATGGGGTGTTTTTTAATTCCTACTTTGGGGTAGGTAGATTTTAGTGAGCGATCTGGATGTTTTGCAGCACCAGCAATAAGCATGCTTTAAATAATCAATGGAAACATCAGCTGTTGAGCAAAAATTGCCCCTAACTTTGGAATAAAACAGGAAAAATTGAATTCCAAGCGTGATTAACCCTAGGACATGAGCGTGAGTTTTGTAACACTCACTCTCACTGCTGAAAATCACCTCATGTTAGTGTTAAGGGTTACGTTGGTATCCAAAGGAAGAAAAACAATGCTGTTTACCTGGGACAGCATTCAGGGGCTAACCCAGAGCCCCGGCACAGCCAGTTTTCCTTCCTTACTTACAGAAAATTCCTTTTCCTTCTATACTACTGGTTTAATCTATAAGAATGTAGCATAATTTAATAGTAAATTTATATCTTACATTATCAGAACAATCAGAAAGGAATTCAGCTAAAGCTTCAGTATAAATGTAGTAAATGCCGAGCCCTTCTTTAGACCCACATGCATGCTGCAGGTGTCTGCTAGAAAGAGAGATGGGGTGGCTGATTTCATGCTGCAGCAAAGTTTACAGGACACATCTGACAGATCGGGCCAGTCAGCATGCGGCTTATGCCGCGTTAGCCCCACCAGCCTGTGCAGTGCCGCTGGCACGTGGTGTGGTAAACAGAACAACACAGAAATGGATCGACGTGCTACCGATACCCAATCCAGCTTTATGCATTGATTGGCCTGATACTCAACCCAGATATCAGATCGGTGCAGCCTTAACAAACGCACACCTCCAGACATCCATCTTGTTGTGTTTTGTAGTCGTTGTGATCCCGACCACACAGCAGCTGTGTGAATGCAAACAGAAAAAAAGCCCTTGACAGAGAGGGCATCTCCCCAGTGGGCAGCTACCCTCTGGGGGTACTTAGAAGTCTTTGGTTTTAAAAGTGCAGAGTGATGTGAGCTGAGAGTCTCAGAGCTGCTGAAACAAACTACAAACCTCGTTTTTCTGCCGCTTTCCGATTGTCCTTGGA
>VUQK01043926.1:22208-34857 GCA_015106715.1 Bujurquina vittata
CAAGGCATTCATATGTTCCAATGACACTGGAACATATGTATGCCTTGTCTTCATGAGAGAAACACACTCATGGCAGCCAAGCATCACCTACCTGAGCGTTGTTCCAGGTGAGTGATCAGAGCTGAATGTGTCTCTGATCAGAGGTGAAGCTGCTTCCTGGTTGCTGATGTTTCCTTGTTGTGTGGATGAGCTGCTGATGTTGGAGGCAGACAGATGTTTAGGAGCTGTTCGCTTTTCGGCTGCTAGTCTAGAGTTTGGGTAAGGTTAGAGCCATTTCTAGAGCCAACCATCTCTTTAGCTGCGTTTCCATACAGGACTACTCAGCACGGGCCGCCTCGACTCACGACTACTCACCACGGTTGTGTTACGTTTCCATTGCAATTGTGGACCATCAAAGTGTGGGAGGAGTCCTACAGCAGCGTGGCTATAGTCTCTTGATGTAATTTTGTATACAAAATAATACACATCATGGTAACTTGACTAGTTCTTAACTTTTCTACTCTGACTGAGCACTCAAGGCGTTTACACATTCACACCCATTCACATAATAATTAGCTAACATTCACACACATTCACACTCCAATGCTTGCGTCGGAGAGCAACTTGGGGTTAAGTATCTTGCCCAAGGATACATTGGCATGCAGCCTGGAGCAGCCAGAAATCGAACCACTGCCCTTCCGATCAGTGGGTGACCTGCTCTACCTCCCGAGCTACAGCCACCCCGTAGCTACAGTCTCCCGTATAATGTTTTAATGGATGAAGGTTATCACTGTTAAGTTTATAATATGTGTGCTGCGTGTGCGTTTCAGACGGCTCTGTTGTTGCAAAACTACCGCTGCAAACTGTCGGTGTGGGCATTCAACCTCCAGTTTTGTGCGGTCAGGTTTTAAGATGTCACGTTGATTCTGGTGAAGGAGTCGCTCATATGACTGCGCCAGTGAAGACACTCTCTGCCCAATCAGTGGCATGCTGTTCTTCACATTCACATTTCCGGATCTCTGTGGATTGTGGAAACAATCGGGTGAGTGGGTACGAAAAAAGTACCTGCACCGAGTATTCCCGAATGGAAATGCAGCAATAGTCGATCTGCTCTCTAACTTGTCTGGGCTTCATCAACAGACCCACTCAGAGCTACTTTCAGTGTTGCTGTTGTGTTACCGCACACAGTTGTGATGGTCCTACAGTCCAAAGTAGCAAACATCTCCTTGAAGTCTCTTCCTCAGGAGACCAAAGAAAGGTTGATGAGAGCAGCTGAAAGGACTCATGTATGAATGCACTCAGAGACTTTCATCAGCTTTAAGCTCACATTGTGTTCCTAACTGAAACACACTCACAGATTTTTTTTTAAAAAATAGCCAATCCCAACTGTTACAAGTAAATAATTCTGGTCTCAACTGAACTTTGACCTTAACCTCTCTGCTCTGTGTTGTTTCGTCTTTTAGACAAGAACATTGCTCAAGCTGATTCTGGACAGAACATCACTCTGACATGCAAAATTCCAGACGAGATCACAGCTGTAAAGTGGAGCAGGACTGACCCGGAGCGGGAACGTGTCCTGTTCTATCGGGATTTTATTCCAGATGAGCTGAATCAACCTTTTAATTACTGGTTGGATCTGCAGGACAGACAGATGAAGATCGGCAATGCTTCTTTGATTCTGGAGGACGTGATGATTAACGACACCGGAACATACGAGTGTCAAGTCTTCGTGGGAGAAACACGATCATGGGTGTCCACCATCAGCTACCTGACTGTTTATCCTCCAGGTGAGGTCAGCTGCTTCCAGGTTGTTGATGTTTTTTTGATTGTTGTGTGGATGACCTCGACCCTGTTCCAGGAAGCAGATCAACTCTCAGCTTGGCTTTTTCCGTCCTTACAGCCTGCTGATGCGTGAACGAAGCTTCATGTTACGTGGTAATTCCGGGCTATGAAGCAGGCCCTATCATTGTTCTTAGGATGGGCATATTGAACAGTGGAGTCGTGTTTGAGAGGCTGGCATATCCAAATTTGACCATAAATTCTGGGTGGAGGACAAATAAAACCCACCCACTCAAAAACTGAGGCTATTGCAACATTCCCAGTGCCCTCAGCCCAGCGTGAGCTATAGCGCTTTTTTAGGGCTTTATCCAAAGGTTTCTGTACAAACACTGCTCCCCTCACTAACCTGTTGCCCCCCCCCAAACTCGTGTCCCCATCCCCGCCACCTTTGCTGCTGTTCCAACTGGTGACACAGCATCTGAATCTGACAGCCCAATGTGTGATTGGTTCCTCTTCTGTTTGCTTTAGCACCGCCTTTGTCCCTTGTAAGTAACAATGCCTTCATTATTAAAAGCCTGTTGGATGGCAGCAGCGTTGTTTTATATGCTAGGTTCCTTTGAGCCATAAATTTAGGGACTAACATTTGCGAATGTTAGCTCTGTTTCCACAAATACTCAGCTTGTAACTGAACTCAGCAGTGAAAGCAGAGCCAGCATCAAATTGTCTAGTATGCTAATGTCCCTTCCCATTGTACTTTGACCTTTAACCTCTGTGTCTTTTCCTCTTTCAGGCCATAAAAGTATCAGAGCCAGGTCTGGACAGGCCGTCACTTTGACATGTCGAGCTCCAAGCTACAACACAGCTGTGAAGTGGAGCAGAGCTGACCTGGAGACTGAATATGTGCTTTTGTACCAGGATGGGCAGTTTGTTCCAGATAAGCAGCATCCATCTATTAAGAACCGGGTGGATCTTCAGGACAGGCAGATGAAGGATGGAAACGCGTCTTTGATTCTGAAGGATGTGGCAACCACTGACAGTGGAACATACGAGTGTCACGTCTCCATGACAGAACAGCACTCATGGCAGCTCAGCAGCATCATCCACCTGACTGTTGCTCCTCCAGGTGAGTGAGCAGAGTTCAGTGTGTCTGTGATCAGGGGTGAAGCTGCTTCCTGCTTGTTGTTTTTTGTTGTACGAATTACATGTGTAACAGAATTATAGTCAGTGATTTTAACATCCAAATAGATGCTGAAAATGCTCTATTATTAGACTTCTGTCAAAATGGAAATGGAGACCACCCACCATTTTAGGCACACTATAGAGCAGGGATCTTCAACTCCAGGCCTCAAGGGCCGGTGTTCTGCAGGTTTTAGATGTGTCTCTTTCAACACACCTGATTCATATGTAGAAGTCATTAGCAGGATTCTGGAGAACTCTCCTGCATACTGAGGAGGTAATTCAGTCATTTGATTCAGGTCTGTTGGATCAAGAGCACATCAAAAACCTGCAGGACGCCGACTCTCGAGGCCTGGAGTTTAAGATCCCTGCTATAGAGCAAGTTATGACATATGGTATAGAAACATTTAACAGTATCCCTGGGAAAAGTAACTTTTATTTGATCATTTCTTATCATTTACATGGACATAGACATGTAAATTTCCTTACTGTAGATGTCTTTCTGAAAGCGATGTTACGAAATTTAGGGATATAATGTTATGGTCGTGGGCTGGGGGCCTGGTGTTTCCTGTGTGTTTCCTGTTTTACTTTGATAGTCCTGTGCTCCATGGGCTTTGTGTTTAAGTCAATGTCAATGTCAGTTTTATTTCTAGAGCACTTTTAAAAACAACATTGTTGACCAAAGTTATTTACAAGGATAACTACAAAAGTAAGCAAGATAATTCCATAAATTGTATAAAACATGGAACATAAAAAAAGAAGAATACAATAAATATGATGCAATAAAACAAACTAAAACCAACACACTAAAACAAGAGATACCACAACATAAAACCTGATGGGACTCAAACTGAACTTGAATTAAAAGCCAAGGTAAAAAGGTGAGTTTTTAGAGAGGATTTAAATGGCTGTATGGACTCAGCAGTTCCACAGTCTAGGGGCTGCGACTGCAAAAAGCCCAATCCCCTCTACGTTTAAAACAAGACCTTGGTTGCACTAAGAGCATCTGGCTAAATGATCTCAGTGCTCTGTTGGGGTTATATGGTTTAAGCAGCTTAGCCAAATAGCTAAGTACCATTCCACTTAAGACTTTAAAATTGAATAAAATAATCTTAAAATCAATACAAGACTGGACAGGGAGCCAGTGTGAACCTGCTAACACTGGAGTGATGTGTTCATGCTTTCTAGTACCAGTCAGAAGACATGCAGCAGCATTTTGGATCATTCGAGACCCAAATACAGAGAGTTACATTAGTCCAATCTAGAGGTCATGACAGCATGAATACGTTTTTCAAGGTCCTTTGGAGGAAGATAGGGTTTAGCTTTAGCAATTAGCCGCAATTGTTAAAAAACGGCCTTTACAACTGTGTTCACTTGCTTCTCAAAAGAACTATCAAAAAACACTCCAAGGTTTCTGACAGTCGAGCAGTAAGAAGCAAGAGGGCCAAGGATATCGGCTAGCCTATCCACAGGGATATGACTTCCAAACACAATACTTTCTGTCTTGTTTTCATTTAAGGTAAGAAAATTCTGTGTTTACCAGGCTTTGACATCATGGAGACAATTAAACATAGTCTGCAGCGGGACAGAAGCATCCAATTTAATAGGGAGATAAATTTGGATGTTGTCAGCATATCAAGAAAAAGGAATATTGAACTTCCTAAAAATCTCTCCCAAAGGCAGCATATATAATGAAAACAGGACTGGACCCAAAATGGACCCCTGAGGCACACCACAACAAATAGGAACATTCCCCCAGGGCTACAGAAAAAGACCTCTGAGACAGATATGATCTAAAAGTCATGCTTGAAGGCCACTGGGACACAGGGTGATAAAAGTGAGGCATTTAATATGAGCAAAATACTAGGCCCAATAATGTGAAGAGTTTATTTGAGCGGGCAAGATGAGACAATATCAAGAGGGGAATTAGAAGGCCTTAGTTGAGACACTACTTCCTTTAAAACTAAAAACTCACTGGCTCAAAGCGCTAAAAAGCGTCTGAGCATTTAAAAGGTAAATCCTGGTCTAAAACAGGTGTTTCAAAAACTGATCACAGAGTGCAGAAGAAGCCTCCAAAGGTACAGCATCACAGGGGTTAATAACAGAGTTAAAAATAATAAAAAGAACTCGAGGTTTGTGACTCTTCCTGGAAATCAGTTTGGACAGAAAAGCAGACTTTGCAGCTTTAAGAGACCTCTGATATTCTGATAAACTGTCACAGAGGACCCCTAAAGACACCTGCAGTTTGTTCTTCTTCCACTTCATCTCGGCGCAGCAGCATTCGCGAGTAGAGTCATTCAGCCAGGGCTGATGTGAAGATTTGGTACGTTTTATCCTGAACGGCGCGACAGAATCCAGGATACCAGAACACGTTGAGTTAAAAAGACACTTCAGTGTGTAGATCAGCACAGAGGTTAGCTTTACAAAGGATAGAGTTAGCAAAAGTGGAGGAAAACTGAGCAGCAGTTGTGGAATTTAATGTGCAGAAACGCTGCACAGATCTCTCGCTGTTCAACCCCTGGTTGCAAGCCACAATATTAAAAATTACAGTAAAATTGTCTGATATCCCACAGTCCTTAATCTCAACGATACAGACGTCCAGACCAGGTCGAGTGTGTGTCCTTTTTCATGAGTTACATCACTCACCCACTGAGTGAAATTAAAAGAGTCAATAAGGGCAAGGAAATCCTTTACCAGTGGTCTAGATTCACAACATACATGGATGTTAAAATCACAGACAATTAAAACAGGGTTGTATTTTAACATGAGACTCCACGATAAGTCACCAATGTCCTGGATAAAGTCCTTAATGTCTTTAGGTGGACGATACAAGGTCGAAGCCATGTTTCCACCAGGAACATAAACTAAACTGAGGAGTTGAACAGGTCATTTAAGATGAAAGACTTGTTTACCAGTGATCTGGAGTTCAGCAGAGCCATCTGAAGCGTGGTCGTGCTAGTACTAGCAGCTGTGCGTTCCAACAAGGGAAGATTTCCAGGATTCATGCCGAGTCTGGAGGACCGCACCCACCGCCAGACAGAAGAAGGCCCCTCCAGCCGGTCCGACAGAACAGGCAGGATCCAACAATGACATCTGAATGTGGACCAGTGCCACAGCGCAGGAAAAGAAGGCAACGCATCTGTAATAATATGACAGTTTGTCAATCCAAAAGATTTCAGGTAGGTCTTGACGCGTACCCGGATGTCGCCCCATTTCCCCTGCTGGTCGAGCGCATTCTAGAGGGAAAGGGGAGTGCTAGGCGGAGTGTACGCTCAGGTATGCCAGCCAATAATGGAGGAAGATTTCGACAGTTTAGTCGGAAGAAAACTGAGGAGTGTTAGGCGATCATAAACAATTAGAGCAGAGCCATCAGGACAGCAAAGACGGAGAATCAACAACAGCAGACAAAAGTGCTCAGGGAGACAAAGACGGCATGCCGTGCACACTGGCGCCATCTTGGATTGTGTATGTCCTGTGGCCACTTTTGTCCAACAGATTTTCCACAGAATCACAGCATCCTTAAACGTTGTTTAGTTGTGCTTCCACTTGTCTTGTGTGGTTAATTACGTTCAGCTTTTCTCCTCACGTGTTGCCTGTTCCCTGATTACCTACTGTGTGTATTTAAGTGTTCAGTCTGTGTCTGTTCCTTGTCTTATTGTCGTCTATGATTCCTATTGCTGTGCATCTCTGTCCTGGTTTTTGTGTATTTAGTTCTGGCACCTGTCCTTCCCATTGTAGCTTTGTTATTTTGTCATTTCTCAACACCCTTTCAGTTAAGTTTTGCTCGTGAGTCCTGCATTTCTGGGGTCTACCTGCTCCAGCCACATAGCGCACCATGACATATAATTGGCTTATTTAAATTTCATTCAGGTTTCAGAACTCAAATTGGTTACATATTAAACCTCAAATTAAATTTGACAGGTATAAAATATATTTAGAAAAAAGCCGTTTGAGTCCTTGTCTCTCAGTGTCTAAGAACCAAACAAAATGACAATTGTGTACAGGCCTTTTTCCCATCTCTCTCCTTTCTGGCTGCAGACACAGGCCCACAGTGCTCCTCTGCAGGATGAGCATTCCCTGGATTTGTGAGCGTTGATTCCTCCTGAGATGTTTATCTCCTGGTCTACTGGGGCCAATTTTTAAGAGAACTGTAGTATCAAAAAGTATGAAAAGATTTCACCTGGGGGAAGGTTTGACCTCAGGTGTCTGTTTCGGGTTGAACCTTGGTGCTGCTATGATCACCTGGAATTTTTTTCTGGATAGTTTGATTCTCTCCTTCGTGTTTCTGAACTCTTGTTGATTTTTGCCGCCAATCTCTACGCCATCCATATTTGGGTGGTGTGTATAACAATGGAGCAGATTTGCAGGCTTCTGGCAACAGCAGAAGTGGCGTTACCATACCCAATTTTTCAGATCAGACAAACCGTTGCATAATTACTGTAATGGAAAGACACAAATGTAAACATGTGGCCAACGACACAGCCAGTGTTAATGTGAACCTGTCTGCTCTGTGGTGTTTCCTTCCAGATATAATATCCACCTCGGTAGTTATCTCTGGAAACAGCTTCAGCCTGCGGTGCCAAAACCCATATGACAGCAAAGGTGTAAAGTGGACTAAAACTGAACTGGAGCCAGCATATGTGTTTTTGTACCAGGATGGGCAGTTTGATCCAAACAGACAGCATCCATCTTTCAAGAACCGGGTGGAGCTGCAGGACAGACAGATGAAGGATGGAGACGTGTCTTTGATTCTGGAGAATCTGAACACGGCTGATACTGGTACATATGAGTGTCGTGTCTTCAGGACTTTTTCGGTAACCTATGAATGGGAGCTCATCAGAATCATCCACCTGATTGTTCATCCAGGTGAGTGAGCAGAGTTCAGTGTGTCTCTGATCAGATGTAAAGCTGCTTCCTGGTTGGTGATGTTTGTTGGATGGATGACCTGGTGGATGTTGGCGATAAACAGTGCTTTGAGTGCCCAGCTAGAGTAGAAAAGCACTCTATAAGAAAGAGTCCATTTACCATGTATTGATCAGTTCTTGTTGACCTGGCTGGTGCACATATTAACCTTAACTGTTCAACTATTATAAATTACCCAGTACCCACAGTAGTCATGTGTTATTATTAAAATAGCAGTCAGTGACTGTAGTTCTTGGATGGTCTTTGATTGGGATGTTGAGCTGTGACAGATGTGTTTATTTTGTTGTAGAAGACTGTGAGGCCAGTTTTAAAATGCAGACATTTATTGGTTCCATTTGTTCACTTTGAGCTCTCCATACTATTCTTCTTCTGCAATAAATTATTTGATGTGGTATCTTTTTTGTTTATTGGCAGTAATTAAATTATCTAAATCATTTGTAAAATTAATAAAAATTCCCCAGACCTTTTCTTCAATATGCATTTTGTCAGATCTTACTTATAACTGTGGAAAATAGTTGAAAGTTAACTTTTTCAAGAAATTCCTGCTGTTGTTGCAGGATGGGGTCAAAAAATTTTCCCTGTAGTGTCGAAAATGGCATCAAGTATTGAGTATTTTCTTGAGTATTATTATAAAACCCAAATCCTCATATATTTCTAACTGCCAGATCACCAGAGCAGGATCACTATGCCACTCTCTGCAGTTTGTTTCTGTGTGAAGGAGACGAGGCTGGGTTGACCTAATGCCTGTCAGTGTGATCCAGATCAGAGACAAAGGAGTGTGATGTTCGTTAGCATGAGGCTAAATTCACCCTCAGTGGGTCACTGCTGACCTGGTGGATGTTAAGAGGTTCAAATGAAAAAAAAAAGACTCAAAACTCAAACGTCAAAGGAAGTTAACATATTTAAAGTCAATAATTGAAATTTGACCTTTAACCTCTCTGCTTTGTGTTGTTTCCTCTTTCAGAGCAGATAACTGTCACAGCTGATCCTGGACATAACATCACTCTGCCATGTCGAGCTACAAACAACAACACAGGTGTCAAGTGGATCAGAGTTGATCTGGAGACAGAACGTGTGCTTTTGTACCAGGATGGGAATTTTGACCCACTTTACCAGCATCCATTTTTTACAAACCGGGTGGATCTGCAGGACAGACAGATAAGGTTTAGAGGCGTCTCTCTGATTCTGAAGAACGTGACCACTGATGACAGTGGGACGTACGAGTGTCATGTCTTCATGGGAGCAACGAACTCGTGGGTGCTCAGGAGCATCGTCTACCTGACTGTTGATCCTCCAGGTGAGTCAGTAAAGTTTCTTTTAAACTTTATTCATTTTAGGGTAACTGATACCGCCCGTTATTTGGTTAATTTTTTTATCTATCTATCTATCGATCGATCGATCGATCGATCGATAGATGGATAGATAGATAGATAGAACCCTACTACACATGTAATCCCAGTGAAAGGGGTTTCATGAATAGGATGTTGGACCTATGGATTCTTCGATACCCAACAGCAGGGGTGTCGAACTCAAATACACAGTGGGCCAAAATTCAAAACTGGGACAAAGTCACGGGCCAACATTGATATTTATTGAAATAAATCTTCCCCCAGATAAAACAATGAACCTTTTCATATGGATCTTAACTAGTTTTGCTTAAAAACTGAATATGGAACAAGCAAAGCTTAATACTACACAGCCTCCACAAAGCTTTAACAATGCGTGGCTTCCACATGTAATCACATAGCAGTTAGCAAGCTAACAGCTGCGTGTCTCCCCGATCACAGCCTTCGGTCAGCCTAGTGTTTCTGTTCAGTGATCGGAACATTCTGATATCCAGATAAGTGACATACCTTCCACAGAATAGCTGCTGCATAAACAATTTCCCTAATTGGGCGATACAGGAACAGCTGACTGTCTCCACCACTCCACTTTCCTTTAACATGACCGATGCTAAGTGCTTAGGTTAGCCAATGCTCTGGCTCTGCTTTACAGCTGCTTTGAGGGAAATAAAGTTGCCTTGTTTGTTCAGCATTACTTTATCAATTTTATTGTTTTGAAGGTAATTATACGCCTCGGTGCTCCTATAATTCTCCGCCATCCAAACCTTCGGAAAAACAAGGTAATTGATAATGTAGCTAATGTAGTTAACTTCGGGCCATAATTTCATATCATCTACCCAGTCAGTGAGAAGTGATGGGTGAGGCACTGTTACTGAATTGTTCTCGCTGCTTTTTAAAACATCGTTGCAATGCCATTACGCCAGGTAAAAGAAACTGCAAGTGTGGAACCCTGCAAACGTAAACAACAGTGCAAGCACAAGTAAAATACCGGCTTCTACTATGAATTAAGGGTAATGGTGCGAAGTTAGGAATACTGTGGTAATACTGGCAGGCCAGCTCCAATTGTCATTTGGTATGGCTTCATTGGCCAAATATAATTACACTGCGGGCCAGATTTGTAATGTGGATAGCAACTGCTATCCACATTGATGAGGTACAACACAAATGCTACTGCAAAGGAAAGCCAGGACATCAAGTTGGGGCGGGATCATCATACCCACACTCCGAGACTGCGTCCCAATAACAACTGATCAGTGCTAAGAACTGTGGCCTGTCCATGGTCTAACCATACATGTGCAGCTGTATGCAGACAGATGAACAGTGACAGTGCAGTTGTGTCTATAAGGTGTGAAATGGCTGTGGGAAAGAAAGAGCTCTTTAGTCTGCTAGTCCTGCATTTCACACTTCTGCACCTCCGGCCTGAAGGTAGAAGTGTGAATAATCCGTGTTGGGGTAGGTGGAGTCTTTGATGATGGAGAAAGTTCTTCTGTGGACTCCGCAATGGTAGATGCTCTGCAGAGAGGTTTGTGCACTCCCGGTGATTTTTGTGGGAATCTTTACCACTCTACAGGCGTTTGCAGTCCTTCACAGTAGCGCTGCTTTACCACACAGTGATGCAACTGGTCTAGATGGATTCAATGAAGATACAATAGAAGTTTCTGAGGATTTGGGGTGACATGCCAAATTTCCTCAGCCTCCTCAGAAAGTACATGTGGATGTGGACCCCCAGGTACTTAAAGCTGCTCACCCTCTCCACCTCAAGATCTCAGATAAACAGTGGTTGATGAGGTCTCTTCTCCTCCGACCTGAGGATAAATTCACCCTCAATGGGTCATCAGTGACCCGATAGACGTTAAGAGGTTAACTAAATCCAAAAAACTCAAATGTTGAGGGAAATAATACCATCCATTCATCCATTCGCTTCTGCTTATCCTTTTCAGGGTCGCGGGGGGGCTGGAGCCTATCCCAGGTGACATAGGGAGAGGAGAGGCGGGGTACACCCTGGACAGGTCGCCAGCCTGTTGCAGGGCCAACACAGATAGACAGACAGACAGCCATTCACGCTCACATTCATGCTCACATTTACACCTATGGGCAATTTAGTTTGGCCAATAATCCTAACCCCAGTACATGCATGTCTTAATAATACATTTAAAGTAAATAATTCTGGCCATCTGCTCTGTATTGTTTCCTCTTTCAGCCCAGAAAATCATCACAGTTGAGTCTGGACAGAATGTCACTCTGACATGCCGCGCTCCAACAAACCAAAACACAACTGTAAAGTGGACCATATCTGACCTGCAAACTCAATCGGATCTTTTGTACGGGAATCTGAATTTTGATCTTACCAATCAGCATTCATCATTTAGGAACCGAATACAGATGAAGGATGGAGACGCATCTTTGATTCTCAAGAACGTGACGACTGCTGACAATGGAACATACAAGTGTCGTGTCCTCGTAAAAGAAACACACTGGTGGAATCTCAGCAGCATCATCTACCTACAAGTTCTTCCAGGTGAGTGATCAGAGCTGAAGCTGCTTCCTTATTGCTGATGTTTCTTTGTTGTGGGGATGACCTGGTGGATGTTTGAGGAAGACAGATGTTTAGCAGCTTTTGGGTTTTTGGATGCTACTCTAGAGGTCAGAGGTCATTGTTTGGGTAAGGTTAGAGCAGAGACAAAGACATTTGTGAATCAGTCTCTTTGTCTCTGCTCTCTAACTCGTCTGCAAACGTGTGAGGAAACCTAATGTTAAAGCCTACAGCTGAGGTTGCTGGTTGTGAGTCTGTCACACTGAATCCTGCCGCTGCCATAGCTCGTGGAAATGCACTTAAAGCACACGAACCCTCCATCAGCTTCAGAGTTGTGTAAAAAAAATGTGCACACATAACGACTGATGGAGGAGAGAGGTCACATTTTTGTTGCTGTGCAGAAATGCTTCAACAAAAGACCCACTTAGAGCTGCTTTCAGTGTTGCTGTTGTGTTACTGCACACAGTTGTGATGGTCCTACAGTCCAGCGTAGCAAACATCTCCCTGAAGCCTCTTCCTCAGGAGACCAAAGAGAGTTTAAACCTCTCCTGCTGATAGCTACATTAGCTGTGTCGTAGAAGCTAGCAGACTGTAGCTAGGTAAGAGTTTAACACCATCCATCCATCCATCCATCCATCCATCCATCCATCCATCCATCCATCCATCCATCCATCCATCCATCCATCCATCGTCACAGGCCAGCTGAGAGATATAATCTCTCCTGCTTGTCCTGGGTCTACCCCAGGGCCTCCTCCAAGTGGGACATGCTTGGAACACCTCACCCAGGAGGCGGCCTGGAGGCATCCTAATCAGATGCCCGAGCCACCTCAACTGGATCCTTTTGATGTGGAGGAGCAGCGGCTCTACTCTGAGCCCCTCCGGATGGCCGCACTCCTCACCTTATCTCTAAGGGAGA
>VUQK01043928.1:8359-21870 GCA_015106715.1 Bujurquina vittata
TTTCCATGGTGGCCCTACATGGATTTGCCCAGATAGATATTAAAAATGTGCTCATTCGGACCCAGATGGTCCATGCATGCATGGACTGTGCATGGGCCTAATGTAAGTCAGCCATCTGGGTCCGAATGAGCACATTTTCAGGGTCTTTTAATATCTATCTGGGCAATCCAATTTTGGCCCGTCCTGTGACTGAGTTTGACCCCCCTGGATTAAAGTAATGGAGGAGCTGGGCGTGACCAAAATAGCGCAGCGTGTCACAGGTTGCAGCGTCAGTGGTATGGGTGGGGTCCAGACCCTCCAGTCAAGTGACTGTGCCCCCTTGGCTGAATTCTACTGATACACTCAAACTATAAGGTACACTAATTCATACAATTCGGCAACGATGCCACCCGTAAGTTGTGGCAATGCAAGCTCAGTGTAATTTTTTGGTTTAGTGCTTCTGCAGCGATCGAGCTGCAGGACTCATCTGAAGAAGACGCAAACTTCGTCTGACAGGAAACAGTCACTGGAGTCCTCCACTGCTGAGAGTGCCTCTGACCTTTCCTCTGAAAGTGAAGAGGACACAGAGGATCCTGCCTGCCCTCACAGTGAATGGACAGTCAAAAAGTTTGGTGTCCATCTAATTCCAAGATGCTGCGATGCATTCAGGCACACAATGCCAGGATGGCAGGGCCCACAAGATCTTCCATAATGACAATCCAAACTGCAGCATCATCTTTTTTTTCCCCAGCTATTTTACAAATGACAAACCTCGTTCAGGCGTTCAGTGTCAGGATGGAGTGATGTGGATATAAAGGGCACCTCAGGACATGTGATGTGGCAACATCTGTGGTGGTTTTCAGCACATACTTTGCTGGCTTGCTGGGCCAGAATATGCAGCAGCCTCTGAAGCTGCTCATCAACTCAGATATTGTTCCCTGGATTCACCAGGAGTGGGAGACGAGAACGGGCGAGGCAGGCATTTATCACTTGAAATCGTTTGTGGGATGTTGTGGCCCTGAAGCCTCCCATTCTGGCAAACACAGGCCCTTTGGAGCGCGACACACCCGCCAGGATGAGAAGTCCCATGTATGCTCTAATCTCTGTTCCATCCGGACACTGAACGCCCCCTGTGCGGCTTTGTCACTTAAAAAATCAGCTTATGATTAAGAAAATGAAGATTTCCTGTCAAAATTCATGCCACTGGCTGCAGCACATCCAAAATGATCATTAAATGAGAAAAAAAAAGTTGAATAAAATGTGCAAAACAGCCCGAGGAGGGCATGAGGGTTAACAAGCAGCTGAATCTGGTCAGAGACACCGTTGTTCTTTTCACTTTTAACTCTTAAAAAAGACACTAACTAACTGAAATGTCTTTCTAAGGGGGCTGATGAAGAGCTAATGATGTATGAGGTGTGGAAATTAATCAGTGGAGAGAAAATCAACTAAGGTGCCAGCGATGGTGATGAAGACTGCCTAACCCCCAACAACCTCCAAAATTAAACAGACACAAATGTAGCAAGGTTATCCAGAACTCACTAAAAACAAGAAGCACAAACCTCCATCAGCGCAGCTCAGTCTCTGATAACTGTCCTGGTCCGGGGTCCTCGTGCTTTTGTGTTCCGGGCTTTTGTCTGTTCTGGTTTGGGTTTTGATTGTGGGGTTTGGTTCTGCTTTGTTTTCTAGTTCCTTGTGTTTCCAGTGTCCAGTCTGTGTCTCTGTTCCCTGTTGTGACTTCCTGTTTTATTTTGATAGTCATGTGGTCCTCGTCTGTTGTATTTAGTTTTTCTTCCCCTGGTCTTGTCAAGTAATTTAGTGTCACCTGTGTCTCCACCTGTTTCCACTCCCGTCCCCTCATTAGCCCTTTTGTTATTTAAGTCCAGTATTTTCAGTGCCTGTTGTTGTGTAATGATTCCCTGCTGTGTGCGCCTGTTTCTAGGCTGTCCCTCATAGTTTGACCAGCAAATAAAGCTGAGTGTTTCAAGTTAGTTCTGTGTTCAGTGTCCTGCATTGGGGCCGCCTGCCACACAGCTTATCCATGACAATAATATTGTACTTTCTATATATTTATTTTGTTTTCTTTTTTTCTCTTTTTAAATGACTTTAAGAAGCTTTTACTGCAGTAAAATGTCATATAATTAATTTTGAGTATAATTATTTTTTACTTATCATTTACGTGGAGAAGATATAACAAAATTGTTGCCTCCTTGGCAGAGGGGATGTCAGCGACGTCATTGTTTTGGTTGGAAAGCAGATCGGGTGGAGCTCCTCGGTTTTATATTGTTTGGTTTTATTGTTTGATCTGAATAAAGCGTCTGTGTGTTCCAGGTGTGCCAAACTGAGCATGTGCAAAACCTTTAATAACCTGCCAGCCGCCACGCTTCAGTGAAACCTCACGACATTTGGCCTCATTTCTTTATGATCTCAGTGGAATTTTGTCTCATTGTCTTCAGGTCCTTTTCCTGGCACTGCCAACACGGAGTTGCAATCCTTCATACCGGTATTTAATTCCCACACTTCCTTGTTGAGCTTGTGTTCTCCTACTGGCAGATCCACTTTGTCGTCACATGTGAATGCATCGTTTGTTCCGGTAAAAAGACGCCCCGCAGCAACAACTCCTGTAAAACTCCACCACAGTGTCTTAAACCCAGTCTCACAGGAGTGCCTTGTGGTTTATTGCCATTAAATTTGATCTTTTGCTGTTTTTTTTTTAACACTCGTTAACTTTGTGAAATTGAAATCAGAGCTGTGCAAAGTCACCTGCATTAAGGACACACACACACATTTTCAGGGCAGATGTTCAGAATCATGAAGACGAAGAAGTCACAAAATTAAATAAATGGCTAAAGTTAAGTTAACTGGTTTCTGATGGTTTGTAATAAAACCCATGAAAATCACAGGTGGCTCAGTTACATCAGTGCTCCCGTAATCCATGACCGGGATCAGCTCACCTGCTTCAGTGTTATCAGTTACTCCTGTTGAGAAAAAGGTCTATCATTAAAATCTGCTCCATGAGGATAAAGGGTGAGTTCAGGTCAGTACTTCACCTTTTTTTCTTCCAACATCATCAGTTTATCCTGATTACTAGTGTTAGGGTAAGTGAATCCAGATAACCTAAAGATACCCTGGGTAAGCATTAACTGGCTGTTGGGCTCGAGAGAGCAGATTACGAAGGTTAACCCTACGCAATCTCGGCTGCTGAGGTAGGGCAAGGAGAGACCAGTCGGTTGCACCTCATCTGAGCCGATCACAGAAATCAGAGAGGAGGCAGTTGGATCCCGGAAGCGCCACGAAATAAAGTGGGGCCAGGACAGAGGTTATGTCCTCTCTCTTTTGAGCTAGAACTAGATGATGGAAACAATGTCAGCAGGGAGAAAGAGCAGAGCCGATGTATGGACACATTTCTCCTTTGACGTCGTGACAAACAAAAGGATGTGTAAACCATGTGACTCTCCCGGCTAAAAACACATCAAAACGACATCTGTGAGCCAGTCAGCCAGATCTCCATGCAAAGGGAAGCATTTTACTGTCATGCAGGGTAAAAGTGTTTTTCCCAGTTTAGCGTTTGTGTTTAGACAGTACCAACATTTAGAGTCCCTACCCTCACCTCATGTTCAAAATCCCTTTCGCCTTTTCCCCCCAACCTGATGCTCACTTTGAACTTCAGCAGGCCTTCTTGACCACCTCTGTGCCTAAATGCACTGAGCTGCTGTCATGTGATTGGCTGATTAGAGTTTGGGTTGTCTTTCAAAGACGGCTGGTGAAGAGAAAACGACGGATCAGAAGAATAGCAGGTGACGCATGTCTCACGCAGAAGCTGATGTTACGTATAATGAGCTGGAACAGGATGCCTGTCAATATATTCCTGAAGCGCCATGAATCGATGGACAGAGAAGCGACTAATGTACCAGCCGTGGTGATGAGGACTTTTTTATTTAAGTTGATTCATTCTGTTTCTCTCAGCAACACTTTCTTTAAAGATGAAACATATTTTGGGGTCAGCCTGAAAGAAAAGCAGATATGATATGTATAAGTGAGGTCAGAGGTTAATTTTCCATGACATTTGGATGCAAACTATAATTTGAATCCCCATGTGGCATTCGCTATAAGCCTCAATGCAAACAATAGCAGTAAGAAAAATAGTTTTAAATAGCTCTATATAGCACTATTATCACTTTGGCCCACTTTTGGTGTTCAGATCGATCTCTTAATCTAGAAGGAGAGGTCAGACGTCAGATGCGAAATAATGTTTTCAATCTTTATACGGTACTTTCTCTATGTTGACAATACACGTCACACTTGTAAGAATCATTGTTATACGGCTAAAATAATTACCTCCTTGGAGGAGGTGGTGTCATTGTTTTGCTTGTCAGAGCCAATCGGGTGAAACGCTTTCATTTTGTATGGTTTGTTTTTCTTGTTTCATCCTAAGAAAACATCTGTGTGAGTTTCAAGTGTGAAACAAACTGAAACTGTGCAGAGCCTTTAATAACCTGCCATGCTTTATTGAAATCTCACATCGTTTGAGCTCATTCCTTTATGATCGCTCATCGCATTTAATCGGTGGAACGCTTTATTGTCTTCAGGTCCTTTCCTGGCACTGCCAACATGAAATTGCGCTTCTTCATACCTGCATTTAATTCCTACGCTTCCTTGTAGAGCGTCGAGTGTTCTTAACTTTGGCTCTGAAGATAAAATCAGGGCTGTGCAAACTGACCTGCATTAATGACGTATATAAGTTTTGCAGGGCAGGTGTTCAGGCCTGAATCACGAAGGCTAAGAAGTCACAAAAATAATTAAATCACACGTTAATTAAAACAGTTTCTGCTGGTTTGCATTCATAAATAAAACCCACGAAAATCACGGGTGGCTCAGTTACAGCCGTGTTCCGGTATTCCACGACCTGGATCAGCTCACCTGCATCAGTGTTACCAGTTACACCTGCCCGACGATCAATTTCCTGCCAGAACAAACCCACGCACCTGTTGAGAAAAAGGTATATCATTAAAATCTGCTCCATGAGGATAAAGGATGAGTTCAGGTCAGTACTTCACCTTTTTTCCTCCAACACCATCAGTGCACCTGCTCATGTTCCCACTCTGTTCAGTCCTGTTGAAGCTATAAATATTTAACCACCTATTAAAGGAAACGTATCGTGCAACATCCACTTTTTCTTTAGCCCTTAAATACATTTTGTTGTGTGCTTTGAGTGTGTAGCAGTGCAGGAAATTTGAATGCATTCTCTCCCGGTGCTGCGTAGATATCTTTATACTCTTTTGGGTCATATTTTTCAGCCTGTTCAGTTTTCTTTGTTCACTTTTACTTTTTCTTATCTGTTACATCACAGTATTTGCTGTGGAACTGCTAAATAAGGTCATGGACTTCCTGCTAACCAATCTTGTGAATCCTCCATTGTTTTTTTAGCAGTGCAGTTCAGTTATGTCAAAGTTGCAAGTAGACAAGTCAAAGGGCCGGCCCCAGACGACCCAACCAGAAACAAAACCCAACCATGGACATAAGCGCCAAGACATGGGCCAAAACCAAACAAAAAGCTGCAGCACAAAGCTGGGCAAAAGTCCAAAGAAAAACACAGTGAACAGAACAAAAAGCAATGGCACCAGGCCAAAAAAACCCCAGTGCTGAGGCAGAGCGAGGCCAATACGGTCCAAAAGTTCAGGGGCTGCCCAGGCCAAGGGGCCAGATCTAAGGGCTGGGGAACCCCATGCGAGCGAGGCTGATCGGGGGGACAACCACAATGCGAGCAGTGGCACCAGGACAGAACAAGAGGCTCTGATGGAGCCAGACCCTCTGGACAGCTGTGCAGGGTGCACAGCTGTCTTCCTGCACAGCTGGGGCTGCTTAAGGGACTGTTTGGGGCTACAAAAGGAACTAAAACCCAAAATGCTCGGCACACGGACCGGGACCAAGACAACATCTTGTGACGTCAGGTATGGATGAGTCATCCTCTCATTCAGCTTTACACATTTCCGATTTTTGTTTCTATTGTTTTTGGAGTCCTTTCAGGGTTTAAAATAAAGATGAACTTTTGAAATGACAGCTGTCCATAATGTCCTCGATGGAAATCTCAGTGTTTTCTGGCTGTACTCATCCAGAACCATTTATTGGGTGGCGTAACTGATATCGTCTGGAGTTCATTTGTTCATTCGGGGAAACGTGGTGCAATTTGATCCGTTTATTTCAAAGCATGCAGCTGCCTTATTGTTGAGTCTCCCCATTGTCACAGTCCTGCTGTCAGTGTGGATAAATGAAGGCTGAAAATGAAAAATGAAGAGGCTGCTTCCTTAAATAAATATTTAGTGCTGATGGCCAAAAGACTTCCTGGATACTCGTGTTCATTTGAGCTTTGAATTTCTCATCATTACTGACATTATTGTCCTTTCCCCCGCAGATTTACGGGAATGTAGTTCTGTTAAAAAGGTCTGAAAAGGAAACTTATCTGCATTTCCTTCTTTACTGTCCTGATGCGTGCATGCAGTGCTTCACTGTTAGAGGCCAGATTCATGTTCTGATTGAGCTGAATAACTGAATCCTAATGTTTTGATGTTCTTTTAAAGTCAGAGACACACTATCCCCACACACAAGCTCTGTGTGCAGAGCTTGTGTGTGGGGTCAGTGGGCTTCCAGACATCAGCCAATCAGAAGAAAAGTGGATAGAGGCTGTGGACAGCCGTCTCCAGTTTGTAATTGGTTCGTGTGGTCCTGCCCACCCTTCACTGTTTATTTTGGCTAAATGGAAAAAATGTTCAGTTCAATCATTTTTGCTCAGTGGGTGAAAGAGTTTCAGCCTCAAACTAAAAAATACTAACAAGTAGTATGATTGTTGGGTTTTCTACGGTTCTTTACCTCCTAGTGTAACGCACATCGAGGCCATATAAATAAATCTAATTTTCCACAAACTTTCATCAGAAAAATGCAATGAGAACAGCAGAGATATCTCTCCATCAAAACTGGTTGCAGCATGACGGCAAAAACAGAACCAATCAATAATGTGCAAAAGTTTTGAGCCATCCCCCATTTCTTAGGAAATGAGGAGTGTCTGCATTTCCTCATTTCCACAGGAACTAGGAAAATTTAAAATAGGTGCAGTGATTTATTGAAATGTCCGGAGTTCAGGCGATTACGTCTTTTTGGGGACAAGTTCCCCAGCCTTAGAAAACACTCTCACAGTGGACTGAAGAAGCAGGGGTGCACTGAAAGTGTGGTGCTAATTTGTACAGGTGAGGTTGCAGGTGCATCTGATTATGCCGCTATAACAGTGGATCAGACTCGGATCACCCAGAACACTTCCTCTATTTCCCACGGCTTTTTCAGCAGCTCGAATCACATAACGAGGCAGTCACGTGATTTCAGAAAACGGGGCGTTGTTTGACTTTTATCACATGATATCCAGAAAAAAACACAGGCTTCATTTGGAAACGCCCCCTTTGCTCGACACAGGCCTCTGGACTTTAGTATCAGATGGAACGTCACTAATTCCAGCAAATACAGCTGAGTTTTGAGGCAATTCCCGGTTCTCCGAGTCCTGCGTTTGGGTCTTGCTTTGCTCTCCACACCGCTGAACATCAGCTCTGATTTACTTGTGCTTTTCTCTTCAGCTGTACACTGAACTCAGTATCTGTAAAACATGCCTTTAAATACATTTCATTTGATTTAAAAAATCCAGGAAAATAAAGTTCTGTGACTGTTGAATAAGGATGCTTTTGAGGTTCTTTTTTAAAATAAGATTTCCTATAATTGGAATGATTTGGCCTGCAGTTTCTGAAGTAACTGAAATCCTGCTGAGGGGAAAAGTTTCTTTGATGAAGCTGCAAATAAATCTGAGAGCAGCTCCTCAGGTAAGCACAGCACAGCGGGCTTTGGTTTAATGATGTAAAATTAATGGTTAATCCTAGAAAAGCTTCTAATTAATAAAAAGTTCAACATTTCTGCCTGAAAGCTGGAATTCATGCTTAAACTGGCATGATGCAGGGGGGGGGATCAGGTGACGTGCGGTAAGGTGTTGGGTGTATTGTTGCCCAGGTGTTTGAGAGAGGTGTGTTTTACTGGAGACGGAGAGGAGGAGGAGGAGAGAGGAAGGTTATTTATGCTGCAGCAGGTCTGCCAGTATAGAAGTTTCAGTCATGGCTTTCTACAAAGTGATCTGTTTGGCTGCTGTGCTGATGCTGCTGACCCAAGGTAAGAGCCCACTGCACACACCTGCATCAGGTACCGGGTGAAACACTCAGGAGCAAATCCTGTCACTTTAAAGGAAGAGTGCATAGAAAAACAGGGCAGGGAAAGCAGGAAATCCTGGCTTATTTCAGAGTCATCTGTAGCTTGGTTCTGAGGGCTGAAGCAGGTGAAAAGATAGTTTTCTCACATTTGATCACCTGTTTGGTTCACCATCGGTGTCAGCTATTACAGCTGCTTTAGCTTTAATTAATCTTTCATTATTTTTGTTTTCATTTCACTTTAATTTTTTGTTGGTTTCAGAGGGAGTGGTTTTTATTTCTTTCATTTCATGGGTGAAATCAGTCAAGAGCAAGACAACAGGTGCTCTGTATTTTCTCCCTGAAGTCTCGCTTTATTTTTACTCCACTGAACTAAAATGTATTTGAGATTTATTCACGAGGACTGAAAGGTTTAAAAAGCTAAAACCGCACATTGTTAATCTGATCTGGAGGTGTGCAGAGTGCCGGCGCTTCGGCTTCAGGCGCGACGGAAGGCCTCTGACGCGTAAATTCATCCGAATGTTTCGTGCGTAAAAAAAAAAAAGGCAAAATATAATTAAATGAAGCCCGCTCACGCTCCTTATTGAGTGGGTGAAAAATCAAATTCTGCTTCACAATGAACAAAAAAAAGGAGCTGAAGGATCGAAAAGCGACAGCGTTATGGACGCTCGGCCGCCACAGGCCACCTCTCCCTGCGGGAACCTTTTGGACACCCGCTGCTTCAAACCCAGGAAGTCAGAAGGATCGTGAGGCCCGCTCGCCTTAGGACACCTGCGTAACAGGTTGGCAGGTGTACCGCCCCATCTCCACACCTGTCACTGCGTCCGCCGCGGGTCCCGCCCGGCACCTACAAACAAGCTCGGGGCTCGCCTCCCCGCCTCACCGGAGCTTATACACTACATGCAGTATATGGAGTATGTACAGTATATGTACATAATGTGAATGTGCCATCCAGCAGGATCAGTTTGCTTTCACTTCTGCTCATTCTCCAGTATCAGCTTTGCTTTTGCTGCTTCTTGCTTTCTCACTCGTTTCCTGCCAAACACGAGGTGTAAGATACATTCACGATGAAAGAAAAGGTCCCATAAATGTAGCACATCCTCATTTAAATCCAGAGCATTATTATTCCTGATGATGTTTTTACAGGAACATATTCATAATCAATATTTCACGCTTTAATTAAAAGAGTCCTCATTTCCCGCGTCTTGTTTGCATTCTTTGGTCTGATTTAAAAAGAACACACAAAACCTTAAGGAATACACACACTTTATATTTAAATTACTTCAAATGGGGAAAACAATTCACCCGACTACTTTTAAATTTATTTTTAAACGTTATTAGAAAATGAAAACATTTCTTTATGTTTGTGCTGTTTTGCTGACAAAGGACTTTGAGGTTTAAAGAGCCTCTCCTGGGCCTGTAGGGCCCGAAGTTTCCTGATTGCATGTGTTCAGTTCCCAAAGCTGAGGATAAGTAAAGATAGGGTTAGGGCAACGGGGATGTTTTATAGCTGAAACTTTCTGATTCTCTGGAAGAGAGATGATTGGCAGGAGCCTCTCCCAAATACAACTAATAAACTTGATTTTATTCACAAAAACTTTGTCAGCTTAGTATTTCTTTAACACACTGAACAGCATCCACTTCAGAAACAAAAATTGGTTATACGTATGTAGTTAGATTTTAATAGTTTGAAGTTTAAAAGAGATTTAATTCAGCTGCCACAACCTGTTTGGAGAGGTGAGGAGAAAAGAGAAGAGAGAGACGGGACAAAAAACAGACTAAAGGAATGAAAATACAAAAATATAATGACATCATGCAGCGGTGTGTGAACACATGTGGAGGGAAAAGACCTCAGTGCATCATGGGAAGTCCTGGAGCAGCCTGAACTTATAGCAGCATAACTAAGAGATGGTTCAGGGTCAACAGATCCAGCCCTAACTGGAAGCTGGACTCTGGTGGAATCCCAGCCATGTGGAAATCTGCCTACATGCTCCCACATGATTGGAAAGAATCAATTACAGGCCCATTTCTAAACTGTCTGCATTGACCAAGGTCCTGGAGTCCTTAGTGAGCGAACAATTAAAAGAATCTTTAACAGTAAACAACATTTTTATCTACCGTATTTTCCAGACTATAAGTCGCAGCAGCCAAAAAGTCCGAGACCAAAAACAGACATTTCATCATGAAAGACAATTTATAATAATAATGGGTTAGAGAACAACCGACCGAATAGGGGTACGTACATGAACGTAACACATTCAGCTACATGACGCATAGACAGCAAACTGAGTACATGTCTGGTGTGTTAACATTAACAATTATTCAGATAACTATAGGAACATCCTAACTACGGAGGTTTGCATCACTTTTGTCTGACTCTTTGTCAGTTGCAGTTCCAATTATTCCGGCCTTTCTGAATCCCGACAGGATGGTTTCGGTTGTCACTGAAGCCCATGCTTTGTCGATACATCCAATGACTTCCAGGAAAGTTGCGTGGCGCATTCTCCCGGTTGCCGTGAAGCTGTGCTCTCCATCCATCTTCCACAGGTTATGCAGGACTGCCTTAAAGCTCCGGTTCACGGAGATGTCAAGTGGCTGGATTATTTTGGCTAAACCTCCAGGGATGATGGCAAGCATGAAGTTGAAAACTTCTAATTCATACAATAATGTGTTAATAATTTCACATATCAGTCACACCCTTGGCCAAACTATGAAAAAAAGTGTGACTTATAGTCCGGAAAATAGGGTAATCTTCAATCTGGTTTTAGAACACAGGACAGGACAACACTGTCCAGCCCTTTCTATGAACCTGTCCAAAGTATTTGACACATTATGAAGCAGAGGTTTATTAGCATAGGACTGTCAGATCAAGCTGTTGGTTTATTTGGAAATCATCCATCAAACAGATCTCAGTGCATTCAAGCTGAAGATCTAACATCCACCTCTCTCAACATATGCAAAGGTGTGCCACAAGGATCAG
This sequence comes from Bujurquina vittata, assembly GCA_015106715.1. Taxonomy (NCBI): domain Eukaryota; kingdom Metazoa; phylum Chordata; class Actinopteri; order Cichliformes; family Cichlidae; genus Bujurquina; species Bujurquina vittata. The sequence continues at coordinate 19,550 of VUQK01043928.1, forward strand.
TACTTGCTCCACTACTTTTCATTTTTTATATTAATTGTTTAGATCATAATCTCCCACATGAATTGTTTCACTTTTACACTGATGATACTGTTATTTATTGTGCTGCTCCTACCCCGGGGAAAGCTCGCAGTCTCCTACAATTAGCCTTTGACATTGTTCAGAGAAACTTCACTAGTTTAAATGCAGATAGATCCAAGCTCACAAACACTTACTGCCTCCTTGTAACAATTAATCAGTGGAGTGCTCGTTTAATGTTCTTTCAGGTACTGCAGTAAAAATAGCAGTATAAATAGTACAACATGAAGTGTTGTACTATTTATACAGGTTGTACAGGTTTCTGTCTCTGAGACAAACACACACATACTTTAGATAAAAACATTTTAATCCCCAGAAAAGCTGGTAAAAGCAGTCTGACAGCAGGCTGATCTAGAACAATAACTGAGACGTGAGTGTTTCACTTGATGATTCACCACATAAAGAACCAGAGCTGAAAATGGAACCCGCACAGCCAACAAAACCTGCAGTTCCTCTAATGGCCACTGGAGTCCATCTCCAGAGACTCCTATGTTAAAATAGACTGCATATAAAAGATAATCCAATTTAAACAGGTGAGTTATTATTACAGACAGTGAACTAACCACAGAACGATGAATGGAGATCTGTTTTTAAAATATTCTTTTCTTTCTTTTTTCAGAGTCTGAGTCACAGCTGGATGGTAAGATAAAGTTTAAATGCATAATTATTTACTTTTATTTTAAATACATTATTTATATAGAACAGAAATTTTCCTTTTCTGAGTGAACTCTTGACTTGATACAAATTAACAGAATTTAAAGTCATGCAGTGAATTCCTGAATTCAGAGCAGTTTTCCTGCTGTTACTCCCAGGATCACTGTGTCCTCACTCAGCAGTTCGTAATGCTGAGAGTTTACAGGTCATGCAGTGATGCTCACTCTGTGTTTTAATGTCTGTCAGTTTGCGGTGTGGCGAGTCTGAACACCAAGATTGTAGGAGGACAGGCTGCCACTGCTGGCAGCTGGCCCTGGCAGGTCAGCCTGCAAATATCTGGGGTTCACTTCTGTGGAGGATCCCTCATTAACAGCCAGTGGGTGCTGTGTGCTGCTCACTGCTTTCAGAGGTGAGCAAGAATAGAAAAACAATAAAGATTTGCTCTATAAAGAGAAAATGAAAGGTCACAGATCCCAATCTGGAGGGCATGACCTGTCTAAGGGTCCCAGGATGAATCTTTAACAGGGTCTCTAACATCAATGTACCCAATCATTTTACATTTAAATGATCATTTTTGCTGTTTTTGTGTCTTTGATGATCCCAGTACCAGTCCAACCAGTGTGACTGTGAAGCTGGGCCTTCAGACTCTGCAGGGATCCAACCCCAATGCGGTGTCTCGGTCAGTATCACAGGGCATCATCCATCCCAGCTACAACTCTGGTACCAATGACAACGACATCTCCCTCCTGAAGCTCTCCACAGCGGTGACTTTCACCTCCTACATAACTCCCGTCTGCCTAGCAGCCTCAGACAGCACCTTCTACAATGGCACTAGCACCTGGGTCACCGGCTGGGGGAATATTGGAAGTGGAGGTGGGTCATAAAGACACCTGGCTGCACCTGGCTCCCTCTCCCTAGATGTAGAGAGATATGGAGCAGTTTTATTCTCCATAGCAACAGGGTGCAATGACCTACACACACCCTTCCCTCCTTAGACACAGATGTACATGTTTTGGCAAAACCTTTAAGGGTAAAATAAGCATGTTCGCCTCTGATACTGAGAAGGTCATAAATAAAATAGACATAAAGATCTGAAGTTAGTCTGGCACTGTCTATCTGTCACTCTTTGTCTAATGTAACGTCTAATCTATTAGTTTCTTCAGCCACTGTTTATTATTTCCTCAAGTTTACTTTTAAACATTTGTCATTTTATTCATTGGGTAAAAAATAAAACCCAACAATATTTTTTACCCTTAGTGCCCCTTCCTGGATTTAATTAGTCAGAAGTCTCATTTATTAAACTTATTCATTTTTCCCCCCTTAGTGAACCTTCCTTCCCCAGAAAACCTGATGGAGGTGCAGATTCCTATTGTGGGAAACAGGCAGTGTAACTGTAACTATGGAGTGGGAAAAATCACTGACAACATGGTCTGTGCCGGGTTATCTGCAGGAGGAAAGGACTCCTGTCAGGTGATCATTTTTACCTGTTTGTCAGACTTTTACCTTCTGCAAAGATTCTTGTCCTCAGCTAACACTAAATGTTTCTGCTCTCACAGGGGGATTCAGGAGGTCCACTGGTGAGCAAGCAGAAC
>VUQK01043930.1:9370-20625 GCA_015106715.1 Bujurquina vittata
ATTGGTGTTTTTTTTTTTTTTTTTTTGTTTATTATAGAAACACACAGAGCTCTAAACCACAATCTGCTCATTACAAATGAGCACATTTTGAATGGGTACTGCACAAATGAATGAAATGTATAATCATGTATATGTAAAATCAAAGTCTTTATAAATTGTTTTATAATGGAGATGCTGTATTTCAGTAGTTTCATTTCAGCTTAATGTGAGAGTTTGCTGCCATTTGCATCTCTGCTAGGTTCTCACCTCTGCCCCCTGTTTTGCCCTTATTTTTATTTACAGAGCCTTTATACAAGCTTTCTCGTGACATCCACCTTTAGGTTCAGCTCCTCCAGTTTAGACACAGAGGTGACGGCAGAAGCAGATGTTAAACATTCACTTTCATTATATCTGAAGTGCAGGCCTTCCCATTGATTGGCTTTCTGTAGGAAAGCCCCAAATTTGTGAACATTTAGGGAACCATTTCTGTATAGTTTCATACTTCCCTGTGATTTCTTCAGAGCTCATAAACGTGTCATTTCTAGTGTTACTTTTGCCAATCCTTCTTTCTTTAACATTTTCCAACTCTTTCCTTAATATTAAAATGATATAAGGCCCTAAAGTTATTTAGTATTTACAGTATTCACAGATTAACTGAGAAAGGTTTGTAGTCCAGAAACAATTCAGGGGTTTTAAGATGTTAATGATGTTTTAAAGTGTAAATGAAAAGTCGGTGTCTTTCGGCCTCTCCTGCAGGATTATCTTCCCAGTCAACAGGACATCCTGCTGGCTCGTAAACCCACTAAGGGCATCCACGAGTATGACTTTGAGATCAAGAACGTTCCCTTCAAGATGGTGGATGTGGGAGGGCAGCGGTCAGAGAGGAGGCGCTGGTTCGAGTGTTTCGACTCTGTCACCTCAATCCTATTCCTTGTCTCCTCCTCTGAATACGACCAGGTAAAAAAAAAAAAAGTTATTGTGTTACCATGCAGAAAGAAGCCATGGCATCTCATTTCCTGCCACTCAAAAGCAAGCACACACACTTCAGATTGGCTGATAAGTGGCACATTTATCAGTTTGTTCTTGATGATGGTGTGTGGTGACTTTTGATACGTTCTCATTGATGTTTCTGCACATGCACCCGTGAGACTTAATCATTTGTATTTTTGACTAAAGCTGTGGTGTGACAACCACTTGGATGTGAAAGTGATAACCTTTGAGTACAATTTAAATTTCATATTTTAAGGGCTACCCTGGCCAATTTATTGTTATTCCTGGTGTACTCATTTACCACACTTGCCCTTTGTCATCACTATTCTACAGACAGGCTGAAATGCAGCCCCCAAATGTGACTGATAGCCATTGCTACATTAAATGTAGCCATTGCTTACATTTAAATAGGCACCAACATTATGAATCAGTCTGTTCTTCATCACATTTACAAGGCTCAGATTCAAAGCAGTGGGAAAACAGTAAGAAGACATGCAAGACAGCATTTTTTAACCGTGATGGATTGCACAATTTGCAGAAGAGAGGCAGAAACTTATTTGTAAGCTCAGAGCTGATGTAAGGATATTGTTATTGTGCTAATTTTACACAGTCCTAAATTATCTCAAGCATTAAAGGACTCCTCTCATTTGCATATTTTACTAGAGTAGCTTGAGTCACAGTTGGAAAAATTCATCCTTTTTATCTTATGCTTTATCGTTGTGCATACACAGTCTAAAACAAGCTATTTTGCATTCCCTCTCCCTCTAAGCCAGCTTTCTTCTGGTTGGTTGCCCCTCACATACAAATGGTTTGAACATCAAGTAGATGGGGTTTCTGTGAAAGAACCATTCTGAAGATATCCACTCTCATTGACCTCAGACAGACCCAAGAATGGGGGGGGGCTGTCTTAAATTGAGTGTTTAGAGCTTTTGACTCACATGGATTACTTGGCCACATTTTATGAGCATCCACCATTATAACAGTATATAAATGGCAGAAAATAAGGAAAAGAATGGGTCCCTGTGGCATCAGTTTCTCAAATAAAGGTTGAATTTGGAGTTGAGCTGCTTGAAAGAAAACGGGAGAATACTTTGCCTCATCAAACCATCCGAAATATTCTTGCCATAATAAATATGCTTTTTGAGACTTAAACCAGCTTCATTTTAGCACCTAGTTTTTGATCCAAGTACCTCAATGTTTTCCTCATGTTGCTGTACCTGACTGAGAAAACAAACAGAATCTTCTTTTAGCTTTTATTTGATATTTCCGCGCACCAGACCAGCCACACCTACTATAGGAGTAATATAATTGCAGACTAGCCCTAATAGCCTGCTTTTAGCTCAGCTGTTTCGAAGGAAAAAGTCAAGCTATTGTCAAAACCCCGATGACGGCAGCGCCATCTGTTCCACAAAACTTTAATGTTGGCCATAACTCAAACAAGGTGACCTAGAATGTTTAAATTCACTCTGTAGAGGCATCTTCTAAAAATCGCTGATCAGTTTGAACCTCTGTGACCTTGCCCTATGGGTAGAGGTCATAGGTCAGGTTTTCTGAAAATCTTGTGAACACGCTAACTCCAGAACGACCCCTCCTAGGATGTTCAGTTTCACACCACAGATGCATACTGTACTGTAAAAGCACTTTGACCTTCACCCCATTGTGAATCCAAAACAGCTGAGTGTTAGCACCTGCTCAGCGGTGCTCTTGTTTTTGACCAACTGCCACAGTTTTATGGCGCACAGACACAAACCAAATTTCATTTGGTTCATAGGAAGTACATACCAAAAGGAAACTTGTGAATACTTCACATGATGTAACATGTAGAGTTAAAAGGGTTTACACTAGAGGTGGCACTACTACTGCTTTCTGTACTAGCAGTAGTATTTAAATTCCTTATCTCTTACAGGTGCTGATGGAGGACAGGCAGACCAACCGGCTTTGCGAATCGCTCAACATCTTCGAGACGATTGTCAACAACCGTGTCTTCAACAATGTTTCAATCATCCTCTTCCTCAACAAGACAGACCTGCTGGAGGAGAAGGTGAAAAATGTTCTACTCAAGGACTACTTTCCCGACTACAACGGGCCAGAGCACAGCCTGCCGGACGTCCAGGCATTCATGGTGGAGTGCTTCCGGGCCAAACGGCGTGATGGTACTCAGAAGCCCCTGTACCACCACTTCACCACGGCCATCAACACGGAAAACATCAGGCTGGTGTTTCGGGACGTCAAGGACACCATCCTGCATGACAATCTCAAACAGCTGATGCTCCAATGACCTCTGACAACCTGTGAAAATGGAGGACCTGAACAGGGACAGACCACCCCCTCGCTCATGAAGAGGCCATGGGAGAGAGCAGCGTCAGAAGAATCCGATAGACATCAACGTTCTTCTTCAGACTTTTTTATATTAGTTTTTACTCTTTGAACAGTTGGCCCTCTTTTAAGTTCAGGATTTGTTTGAGGAACGAGTAAGCCATGCAGACCGTGGTAATATAGAAAGAGAAGAAGCCTTGTTTGGATCTTGGATAACATCTGAACCGTTCTGCTTCACCTCCTCTGTCCTGAGCTCTGCATTTCAGCACAAGTTGTTGAGGCTTTTTTCCCCCCTCTCAAGGTGTCAGTGATGGTGCCAGCAAAAGGTTTTACAAATGAGGCATATTGTTTTCCAAACAACCACAGTGAAAAATGTTTAATTAGCAATACTGTATGTGTCACAGTTGATTTGTCAAACACTGAATTAATCTAGTCCAAATTCACTGTTATGTCTGCTTGAAGGTTGTTGCTGAGTCTTTTTACTCCGTAGGGGAGGTTGTCACACCATTTGTCTTCCCGTTTGCGGTCATCAGCTTTTCTTCATTCCAGATCAGCAGGTCTAAGGTGTCCGATCGGAAACAAGAACACAGCCTAATTACCGCCAGTCACACTCTGAACGGTTAAAGATTCGAGGAGTGAACTGGCTCCAGCACTGGCACCTTGTTTGCAGAAAACCGCTTGAAGAGGGCACAACCACCAGACTGAAACTTTTAATGCCTTTTGACATAATTTCTTAAGACTTAATCATTATTTAAATGTTGCTTCATTATTAAATCTTGAATCCGATAATTAAGATGCCAGTTTCCATGCAAATTGCCCCTCATTTTTGGGTGTTCAGAGGGTTGGAAGATAACCTTCTTAGTTAGTGAACGATGCAGTCCACTGTTTTCTCAGGGTTGATTCAAAACCGATGTTGATGCTGATGTACCGGTAATTGTTGACAAGCTCACTGAATATTATGATTTTTTTTATTTTTATTTTAACTGAGTGGTGCAACTCAGCCAGGCCTCCCTGCTATTAGCCGGGTGGGGTTTAGCACCTTATTCTCCTGGCCTTGACCACTGACATTGACCCAGAACTCCCCCACCCCAACTCCCCCCTCTGTTTTCATCTGTGATTAGATACCTTGCAAAGGGACAGCCCTCTTCTGTTTGCCTGAATCATGAATGTGTGTTAATAAATGTACAGAGATTGGATGGTTTGAATATACTGTAACCAACATTAATGTGGTAAGATGTAACCCATCATGTGAGAATATCTGTTTTGGCACTGACTCCAGGCATCTCTGAAAAACCCTTGAACAGTTTTGTTTTTCTTCCTTGTGTTGTTTAGATTTCCTTCAAAACTACGTTTTGAATTATATGTGACAAAAAAAGAAAACGGCTACTGGAGTTGAATACTTCTGTCAGTGACTATTCTGTAGGGGACAATTTCCAGGCACTGTTAAAATCTCTGCTTCTTTGCCAAAAAAATCACCCCATGCTTTTTCAGGACCGCTCACAGTGACCGTCTCCAGTTTTACTCCAAGCATGTAGCTAATGAGAACTTCACTCTGCTTCCAGTCCTGGCTTTGTAAATACTGTAATCTCTTGCCATGTAAATAATATCCAGGTTTATCACTTATATGTAAATGGTTGTAGAAATGCCAGATTTTTTTTCCATTCTGAATTTGTGGTTTTGTTTGGTTTTTCCTCAAATCACAGCTTTTCCAATGAAGATCACCTTTTGATGTAGTGTTTTTTTGTGTGTAATTTTTTTTCTCCATCATGCCTTTTTCAAAAAAAATCATGCTCATGTCTCATGTCACTCTAACCTTATCAATAAAATCCACTTTTCTAATATTATGCCTTAATCGGTCTTGAATGAAAGATTTTTGGTTCAGTGCCAATCTTGATTTTTTTTAAGTTTATAATTTTTAAAATATAAGATTAACTAGCCCACTTTCCCACGTAAAGCCCTGCTAAAACACTTTTAGTACTGTGCTAGAAAATTACGTAAGCACTTCTGCGGATATATCATTTCCGCCGCCTCGGGTATACCTGTGAAAATTTTGGTCGGTATTTTGACTTCATCCAAAAATGCGTCGGCATGCATGGGGACTTACGCAAAAAGCGGAAGTGGGGTGGAGTGACTCATAAGTCGACGCAACACATGAGCCGAGTAGATCTCTAACATGTTCATACAGGACTTTTAAGTACTCCAGTAATGTCGCACCGTGGGCCGTTATAAACCAGATCCAAGGGGTGTAAATTTAAAATAAGGTGTTAATATATTCAGCGATGATTAAACGATAATTTACGGTAACTTGTGATTTACACTCAGGCTTCCAGCTCGCTACCTAAAAAGGGGGTCTTTCCCTTCAACATTGCGACTCTGAAAAATCATCCCAAAGTAGTTTAAAAGTGACACACCTGCGTGTAAATGTGATACTTAATCACGCTTAAGATGATGCTCTTTAACTTTTCAGCTCTGAATTCTACCTCCACCTATTTGACTTTTTGAAAGGCACGTGCGAAATGAGCTCTGGTAAGTGTCACACCACGTGATACAATAATGACCAGTATATGTATTTGTTGAAGTATAGAAACACTTTTACAGCTTTGTATAGAGGCTGCTGTTAAACATACAGCCTGTGGGCCAAAAGTGGCCCGCTAAAAAGGGTCCAAACAGCCTCACTGGATGGCTTTGGAAAATGAGGAAACTTCAGGAAGAGGGCAGTTTTAACTATTTTTAACTGTAATTCTGTGAACGCTTGAAGGCAAGCATTCACAGCATTGTTGTTGTATCTTTATTTTTATTTTATTTTTTTTATTATTATTTAATAGTTTTTGAAATATTCAGCTTTTTATGATATTTTTTTTTGCCCCATTCAAAATGAATGGGGAATTGTTCAAAAATTCTTGAAATTCATTCAGCTTTGAGATTGCATAACTTCAGCATACTTTCAGCTAGAGACGCCATTCGAGCTTTAAAACTAAGCCATGGTTTTTGGCTATCTAGGTGGCACTCTGTGTGTTTATATTGTATGGTTTATGAACAGTGACGGTTTAAGTTTAAGGACATTTTCAGATTTTCTAGAGTGTGCATTCCAAACCTCAGAGTGGACGGCTTCAAATTTTTCAGCTAAAAAATTTCTCTTTAAACTGCCGCTGTGTCCACAGCATTCACTCTCCAGCCATCATTTCACAATCAAAACGTAGAGCCGGTTCTCTGCTTTCAAACAATGTGTCTCTCAACTCTGACAAATGTAAACTTTTCAAACTGTGAAAACTGTGAGGGTTCAAGCAGAGACAGTAGCCTCCTGCTTCTCCATCTGCCCCTATAGTAATTTCCGAGAGAGGATTTTCTCAAAACCCAAAACGAGCCCCATTTTGAAACTGCTCCCATGACTTCATTTTTAAACACAGGAAAATAAAAATTACACTACTGTTTAGAGCCGGTCCTTTTGACGCTCACAGTTCAAAAATAATTTTGATAGAAGCTACGGTTTTTGATTTAGAAGCATTTGTTCAACAGGTGCGCCGAGGCAAATTCAACAGGGCTCTGCCAAAGAGTGCCTGCATTTTCAGTTGGCAGATCAAAGCGTGTGGGGGCATTCTGATTGGCTGATGATACTTCAAAGTGATTTATGGAGCATTTATGGAGCATTTCTTAGCATTTCACCTGCGATCTTTCAGCTGCAAGCATTCACAGTAGAATTTTCTTCAGGAAATACTTTTTCTAGTTTAACTGTAATTTTTTTTATAGAAACAGACATAAGCCATGGCCTGTCATAGGCCAAAGGATGAAAGAAAATAATTTTTACTGTTGCTATTCAATTTATGAAGTTAAAAAAATTCAATTTTTTTACTGTTTTTTCTTTGACTTCCCACATGATTTCTCTTTGTAATTATAAAGTCCTTGCCCAGTGTGATTGGTTTCTATAATTTTTTACAGCAACATACAGTATCTTTATAATCTGGATAAACAGATGTATAGTTTAAAAAAACACCTTTTGTCAAACATCCAAGGGAATAGATATGTCTTTGCACTGAAATTAAGGCAAACAATTAGGAGTTTGTTTTGCTTTTTTATTGTTTTTGTTTTAGGCAATAGCGTCACTGGCGTGGTCCACTTACTATGAAATTGGGCTGTATGTGGCCAGTGACTAAAATAAGTTTGACATTCCTGGTCTAAACGAACTTTTACTCAAGCGATGAGGTCAGCCTTACAAACTACATTTCCCTTTACTCAAATATTCCTCAATATTGATGGTATTTTAATATAATAGTTTGTTTGTTTTGTCTGTTTGTCGAACAGAAAAAAATCAGTAACTTTTTTGTAAAGAAAATGTAATTTCTGTAAATTAAAATAAAAAAAAAACATTTTATACTTATGTACAATTGTTTGAACTGATGATCTTGGAATCTGCAGTAGTTTATAAATGGCTCTAAGAGACCTTCCCAACTTGTGTAAATCTATAGTTCTCCTTCTTAGATACTGCGATCCTTGGAGGTTCCCATTGTTCTGAGTATTGGTCAATCCAATGTATGACTCAGTATGAGGTATTTTGAATTCATCACATTAGCCAAGACGTGTCAAACGTAGTTCAGGGACCAGAACGGGTGCCAACAGAGGTTCCAATCTGTCCCACTGAATTGCTTTGCAATTGCTTTTGCAAGTGTGCAAATGTATTGAAATTTAAAAGTACTCATAAAATCTCTTCAAGCAGTTTGAATCATAAACACTAAAATAATGAAGTTTTTTTTGTTTCAAATGGTTGAAGTTCACTTCTATTTCTTTACAATAGAAGAAAGATTAGTTATTTATGTTTTTCTGGTCCATTTGAGATCAAAAGTGACTTTATTTAGTTAAAAAAAATTCAAAAGCTGTTGGTGCAGTCGTTACATGAGTACGTGTGTTAGGTTAATTAGTGATACTAAATTGAGCACAGGTGTGTATGTGCGCTTAACCAACATGTTTAAGCACATGTAGCTGGTGCTAAGTATGATTTAAAAAATAACAAAATCTGCTAATAAAACTATACCTTATTTATATCCAGCCTGTACCCCCTTCCATAATTTCTTCACTGCTTTGTCTAAGTTTCCTATGTACGTAAGATTCTGACCTGTTCTGTCACTTCCCCTCCCTCAGAGGTGTGCCCATTCTGCGGGAAAACCTATAAAAGGTTGAAGAGTCACCTGCCGCATTGCAAGGCAGCTGCTGTCTCCAAAACGCCACCATCCAAACTAGATGTTACAGCAAACCAGAAAGCATCATCGTCTCAGCTGAATTCAGTTTTGTCCAAAGCAACAGCAAAGGGAAAGACATCGTCGTCATCAGTAATAACAGGGACTGGTAAAAAGGACACTGTATTAGGACCAGCAGATGCGCCATCTTCATCATCCCTGACATCATCATCCCTGACATCACTTCCACCATCAGCTAAGAAGAAACAAAAGCTGGCTGATCAAATAAAGACAAGCACCCTTTTGTCATCTCCATCTCCACCTCTGTCCCCCACCATCTCTAAGCAAAAAAAGAAGAGTCTCCGTGCTTTGATAGAAGCTGCCAAGTCTGACCAAGTTACAAAGGGATCATTCTCTATCAGAGATCCAACTCTAAGCTCCAGAAACACAGCTCTGACAAAAGCCAAAGCTAACCCAGGGGAAAACTATGCCCTTCTATCTCCAGACACTGCATCCAAAGATGCACCCATGAAGGTCTCAGAGACAGAGAAGACTATTCAAATGCTTTCCACAACCAAACAGAGTAAAAGTAGCACAGGGTCCTCGGCAAGAGACAACTTCTGGGAGGAAAGCAAGGGGGAGGTTGAGGATTTATCTCTGAATGATTTAGTTCTGAAATCAAGACATGGTGACCAGGGGAAGATTACCCTCCAGGATGTTAAAGCCACATTACGCCGAGCTAGACTCACTCATCAGTCCAGCAGGCCGAGCATCCTGAGCCACATCGAAACTACTGACATCCCGTGTAGTAAAATCAGAGTTGGTACAGGTTTCAATCCAGTTCCACTTTCAGAAGACAATCAAAAATATGTTGCACCTTTGTCTGGTGAGCTGCTGAGCACCAGTCCACAACATGCAGAGCTAAAATCAGATAGGAAAATACCCTCAAAGACTAAACAACTGGCTTTAATCCCTCTGCACGATGTGCCAGAACAAACCCTTTCTACAGCTTCCCTCCTGCCTGCACATGTGTCATCTCAGGTGTGGCAAGCTACGCCTCTTCCACTAAACCTGAATGAGGGGATGAAGGTGAGCAATCACATGACAGGCCTCCTCTCAAAAACAGCACCAGTGGGTCAGTTTTCCAGCTTTCGATCCCCTCTCGCATCACAAAATCTGCCCGTGAAAGTGGAGGTGGTGGAGAAGTCTGTCAGGAAACAGAGCCCTGCTGAAAATCCAACAGAAGGTTAGTATTTGGAAAGAAGAGGCTGCACATTGATCTGTTTTACAGCCAAAATATATACAGACCTGATGGCCCAGCTTTTAGCTTGTCTGTTTTACGTAATATTAATATAGTGCAAATAGTAAGGAAATTTGTGTTTGGTCAGTTATTTCTTAGTTGTAACAATGCTTCTTTGCAATGAATCTTATACCATTGGAAAGCCTTAAATGGTGCCACATTTGTGAGGAAATGCATTTGTGGGTTGAGCAGCAGAATTGAGTATGTGGGCGTAATAACAGGATGTGCTTTGAGCTCACTGATTATTTATGGGTGTCATGGATTGCAGGAGCACTGATGCATCGGAGTCTTGGGCAGGTGAGACTGAGGGACTTACCTGAATGGCTCGCCTGCAAGGCCCCAAGGCATCCAAGAGATGTTGTGGAAATGGTGCAAAGTGGTCAGTGCACACACACACACACACACACACACACTACTTACAACACAAAAGCAGGCCTCCCATTTGTTTGTTTATTTGTTCTAACTTCCTGTAACCACTTTATCATTCAGAAATGAGTTGTTAGAGAGCTGTGGAGATGCTCATCGTCACATTTTGTTACTGCAGAACAAAACTGAGCCATTTCCCCCCAATTAAAGTTGTTACAGCTAACAGCTGCTAGCAGTAGTTTCATGTCTGGTATACAGACATGAGCTTGGTGTTTACTCTTCATATAATTCTCAGAGAAAGCAAATATAAAGAGCTTAGAGTATGTTTTTTTTATTGCTCTCATCTGTTCTGTACATCATTTAGGCTGGCAGTGGTATTACAGGCGGTATATTGATGTGAAGAAAGGAGGTGTAGGTGGACTGGGCATGTTGCTAGCAGGATATTGCGTGCTCAGCTACATCTGGAGTTACCCTCACATAAGTAAGTATGTGCATCACTTTCAGGAATGTGTCTTTTAACTGATGGATTTGGAGATAAACTGAGTTGTTGTTTTTTTTCTTCCCCCAGAGCTTGATCGCTGGAGGAAGTACCACTAAGGGTCAGGGAACATTATTTGGAGCAGCAGCCATTATAGAGAAAAGATTCAGAACTTCATATGATGGACTTATAACTGAGAAATTGGTTACTTATTACCATCTAAGCTCTTCAGCAAATTGTGTTTATTCTGTTAGCATATAGACTATATATTGCATAAAAGATGAACATTTAAGCCATCACAAAAGTGATTTAAACTGCATTCTGCATTCCAACATGTGGAAGTCGCTTCCATATAAGTGAGCAGAGAGTTGCCCTTGATTTCGCAGTCTGATCCACCCCATGCTCATAACCGCTCAGCTCTAAGCGTTACATTGGGACTTCAGTGATTTCATGGTGGATATGCCAGCGTTCATCTAGAGGCAAATCTTGCCCCTTATTTGGGCAGTTTGATTTCAATGGTCAATGGGACATAAAGCAGCATGTGTAGCATCACTAGTCAAATCTGTTAACAGCTACTTAAAAACATTTGGTGACTTTAAAGTCCCCCCCCCCCCCTCAGAATTTATTTTTTTACCCCTAAGTTTCTTTTTCCTGAATT
>VUQK01043932.1:0-10550 GCA_015106715.1 Bujurquina vittata
CAATTGCTCCTGAATTTCTTTGGATCTCGGCATGATGTGTAGCTTTCAAGGATCTTCTGGTGGACCTTACTGTGTCAGGCAGCTCCTATTGAAGTGATGTCTTGATTGGGAACAGGTGTGGCAATAATCAGGCCTGGGTGTGGCTAGGGAAATTGAACTCAGGTGTGACAAACCACAGTTATAGTATGTTTTAACAAAGGGGGCAATCACTTTTTCACACAGGGCCGTGATGGTTTGGATTTTTTTTCACCTTTACTAATAAACACCTTCATTTACAACTTGCATTTTGTGTTTACTTGTGTTGTCCGTGACTATTGTTTAAATTGGTTTGATGTTCCGAAACACTTAAGTGTGACAAACATGCAAAAAAACAGGACATGAGGAAGGGGGCAAACACTTTTTCACACCGCTGTAAAGATATTTTCAAATTTTATATTCTTATACAGGTCCTATAAATTTTTGTCCATTCAGGCTCCTCTGGGTCAAATCTGATCTGCATCATTTCCTGAATCAAAGACAAGCATACTTGGTTAAAAGTTGATTCTAGGTTGGCCACGGATGTGAGATGTATAGAAGTGTGTGTATGTGACTTGTAGTTAAGAGTGGTGAGTAAGACTAGAACTGTGCTTTATAAATGTAAACACAATGCATTTGCAATGTTACAGAAACCCCTAAAGGCACCATAAGATTAAAAGCCCCTGAGCTGCCACTTCAGTGAGTGTGGGAATCACGTGTGAGACCCACACATGCAAGATCTGCTTTGAATGTGCAGACAGGTTTGCAATAAGCAGGCTTTGTGTTAATGTTCAGTTAATATTGATAATTCTAGATGACAGTTATGACTTTTTACAATATAGCCGTAAGGACAGTATGGGTTTGATAAAGCCAGATACTGCGTGAAGGGAGGAGATGGGCTGGAGCTGGGTTTTGGATGTGTAGCACTGTGCTACTGTGCTAAAGCAACTTAAATATGGGATGGTGTGTGCAGAGGGGTATCGGCTGTGCCTGGAACATGTCCTGATATAATGGTACGCTCAGTTTGGCACATCTACCACGTTCAGCACAGACTTGCAGAAACTCACTAGTACGCCTCTGACCTCTGACCCTGCAGCTCGCACCCTGAGGAACGTTCTCAACTTCCTGGCCGATATTGGAGACATCTGTAATGAAAATATGGGCACGCCGTACAGGAAGTGCCGGGTGCTATTCGAGAATGCTCGAAACGACTGCAGGAACCTGCTGGGAGACTTTAACTTCCTGTGTGACATCGTAAATGCCTTCATGCCACTCTGCAACCTGGCACGCGGTACGTCCATTTATCCCAGTCCCTCTATTCTATTCTATTCTATTCTATTCTATTCTAAAGAAACGTAAGAGTGGTTTCAAAATTCAAAGATTAAAAACTCCATGTTTGATTAAAAGCTCTTTAATTCTCTCATGGCTGGTCTCTTTCAGCTGGCGAGTTCTTCTGCATCATCCCTTCCTACATTGCCGACCACCTGAAGAAACGTATCGCAGCTCGTGAGTTCATTTCCTCATTATCGTTTAACACCTGCTGACAGCCTTCGCAGAGAGTCTGACTCCGTGCTCTTTCAGCTGTCATCGCAGCATTTCAGAAAATGAAGCGCGAGTTTGAGTTCAACATCTCGGTCACGGCTGACTTTGACCTGGATGCCAACACTAGCCGCTCTCTGAACCAGGTCACTCAGGACATCATGGCAGAGATTTCCGCAGACCTGCAAGTGTTTAAGAAACTGTCCGGACCACTGGTGTACATCAGCCTTATCCTGCTCCTCTGGTCCTTCCTGAAGTCAGTTTCTTCCCTCTGGACACAATCCACACACACTTCACTTAATCTGTCTAATTTAGAGCAGCTACACACTTTAGTTGCCGTGAGGTAAACACTTCAGCTATTACACATAGTCCATACACTTCAGTTCAGATAATATAGATGCGATCAAGACACTTTAATGATGATGGCGGCGATCCCAAACTCAGCAGCAGGTCCACCTCTGAATGGCTCAGAAAAACTAATTGAAGGTTTTGGAGCGGCAGATTCAGGAAGTCTTTCATAGCTCCCGCACTAATGCTTCGCAGCACAACACATCAGTGCAGCAGAGAATCTGCAGTTTCAGTTGGACCCCGCACCGTCCGCCACACTTTGCTCTGTCAGACTGACTCACTTTAATGTTCTCTGACTTTGGCCGTTGCTGATGCGTGCTGGTGTGTTTGTGTGTCTGCAGGGCAGTGAGGTACAGACGCAAGTATCTCCGCGATATAAAATTTGACAACATTTACATCAGCGCTCAGTTTAAGGACCTTGACCAAAGGTTGACCTCAGTGGGCGGAGCCTCTGTCTTTCCAATTACACGCAGAGAGGCCAAGACGTACATCACACCACGTCAGTACATCTGTGTGTGTGTCTGTGTGTGTGACAAGTTAATAATAATCAGTTAATTTGTTTGTTAGCTTCTGTGCGTGACTTCCTGGTGCTGGATGATGTCATGGTTTGTGGATTAATTAATGTAACCGTCAAAGTAACAAAGTGATCTAAAGCTAACTAAAGCGCCTCTCCGGCAGTGTCATTTCAGCTGACATTCAGAGAGCGGCGCGCGATGATGGTGGGCTTGGTTTCAGTCTTCAAACACCTGATCGTAGGCAGCCTGCTGGTGGCGCTGGATTTCCTGGTGTTCTGGATTCTGGATCAGGTGCACCACCAGGTGACGGAGGACATCGTGGCCAGAGGTGAGCCAGCGCACCTGCCAAAACAGCCCTGTGTTTTCAGTGTGAGTGCTAAAGGACGTGATGCTCTGTCCCTGTAGTTCCGGTCAGGGTCGCGGTCAAGGTGAACGGATCAGGTTACGCCTCAGACATCTACAGAGACCTGGTGGCCTCGTTCAACATCCTCCAGGGAAGAAACATCACCGTGATCAGCAGGAAGTGCCTGCTGAAGCCGTCAGAACCAGACTACACCACGTGTTTCATCCTCGGTATGACATCAGAGAGGAAGTGACAGCAAATTTTAAGTCACATTGAGTTTCTTTTTAGCATATATTCAACATTTGAATTTCAAAAGAGGGTACATTAATTAACACTGCATCAAATTTAGAATGAATTCATATATAAATAAAATTGATTCGATTTGCTGCTACATTAAGTTTGAACCAACATTTAGGGCTGAAAAATGAAGGCAGTAACTCGTGCTGCAGTAACTCTTATGTGGGCTCTGAGCACACAGGCTGCTTCACCTGCTGTCCTTCCTTGGACAGGTTTCGGTGTGTACTAACAGGAAATATCCCACGTGGCTGTTTGACCCAAAGTCACATAGATCCTCCCACTGCCCCTCTTACCCTACTTCCAGCGCATCACCTTCAAAAACGGACTGTTCACTGTCTTAAAAATCCTTACTTAAGAGCTGCAATTGTAATGAGATAATCAGTGTTGATCACCCCGGTCATCAGTGGTTTTAATGTTGTGCCTGATCAGTGTATTTGGTTGCTGGAAAACGTCCCTTAATGGAAACAGGCCAGTAGTAGCAGTGGGAGTTGTAGAGGAAGAGGATTTAGGAATGTGGAATCTGTGTCAGATCGACTCCATTGTTTTGCATGTAGGCTGCAGACCAAGTCTGAACACTGAGGTGGTTGGAAGTAACGTTCTGAGCGACTGCTGAGAGAAACCCTGATGACAGAGTGTCTCTGAGGCAGACGCCAAATCCAACAAACACATCCTGTGTTCAGGAGCTTCAAACCCAGCTTTGACCTGCAGATGGCACACATCAAAGCAACGAAGCAGAGGGGAAGTGGTGCTCACTGCTCTCCAGAGTGTTTCTTTGGAATTCATCAGTGACTCCTGAATAACTAATCATTCAAGACCTCTCAGAATGTTTTTGGTTTGACTAAAAGTTAGATTTGTAACCCTGTTGCATGATGTTAAACAACTTTTAATCACTGCTGGGGGATGGCGTGAAAGCCAGATCATACTGCTTATTCCTTTGGAGACGTTTTACAGGCCAGGAGAAAAACAGCAAGACCTCCATTTACAGTCCAGACGTATTCAGACTGGGAGATGAGCTTTATTCTTGAGACGCTCTTTCACTGTGCAATAAAATAGAGGATTCATTACATTTTTATCTGTAATTTAGGGAAAGGGAAGGGTTTATTTGAAGAGTTTCAGTCAGGTTTCAGAATTGATCGCAGCACAGAAACAGCATTAGTGAAGGTGACAAATGAGCTCCTTAGAGCCTCTGACAGTGGACTCATCTCTGTGCTGCAGGCTTCCTCTTGGGTTTGGCTCTGTTTGCATCTCTGGCTGGAGGATTCATGCAGCGCTGCAGACGGCTCATCTGTGCTTCATATCACCCTGAGAGAGAGCAGGTACACACACACACACACACACACACACACTTCAGGTCAGGTCCACAAGTTTTTGGACAGTCCAGGGTGTGCCCTGCCTCTCGCCCTGTGACAGCTATGGATGGATGGTATTTTTTTTTTTCGGACCACGTAAACTGAAGCTGCACTTGAGTCTTCCATCCCTTCATCTAAATTGTTTCATTTAAAATCCACTGGGATGCTGTGGAGAGGAAGGACTGCAAGAAGAAAACTGCCTTTGTCCAAAGGCCTATGGACCTAACTGTATCTTACTCCTTATTTATAAGAGGAACTGAAATTTGAACCAGCCCTGAACCTCAAACAAAAATGTCTGGCAGCACACACAGCCTCCTGGGTGGCTTACACTTTTTTCAGTCCTCAAGCTCATATTTTCAGAGTCTGGTATCCAAGTGTGCCCAGTGCAGCCATGCTTTGCTCAGTGTTGGCTTCAGATGATGTATTTCTATTGCCCATCACACTGTGAGCAGGTTGTGCCTACAGGTTGTGCAGTATTCACGCCAGTAACTTTAAAGGCTAACCCTGCTAGCTTTCTGCTAGCAGGGTTTCTTTGTGCCGAGGGGCTCAACAGTTCTGCTGTGCGAGTGCAACGTGAAGTGCTTCGGCGGCTAGTTGTTGCGTGACACTCGTTGTTTGGGTCAGTGGAACCAAAGCGAGGGGGTCGATCCTGGACCGAGGAGCCTGCTCTGCCCTGCTGCTTTGTGATGTGAAAGCTGTGTTTCTAATGCTTCTCATACAAGTGTTGTGTGGCGAATGTTGAGGAAGCGTATCTGTTAACGCATCTGTTTCATTTGCTTTGGTGGTTACTGTTGTGACATTTCTGGGAGATAACCTACTGCAGTAGACTGCTTTGAACTTTAATTTCAGAAAGTTAAATTCAATTACATTTGCATGGACTTTGGTTTTCCTCTGAACTTGCTGCCATGTACAGTTTAATGTGTGACTGTTTGTGGTGTGTTGCATGTGTCCGCAGTGGTAATATTTTTCCAAGTAAATCACAAAAATGTTGCTTTCTGGATTCCTACTCTTCTTTTGTGTGTACTGAAATATAATGAACCATGAATTTTGCACAGTGCAGCCTTATGGGCTCCATTTAGATGATTAGGAGAGCTGCAGAGATGTTTTGGGGCTGAATTTGGTCTCCTGTGTTTCAGCATTTTTTATTATAGTTTGCAGTCAGATTGTCGGTAGACTAAATCTGAATCCTCTGTTTGGTTACCTCAGTTTTATGTAACGACACCAATCTTCTTTACATAAAACTGAATTAACCAGGCTTCTGCAGCCTGGGGCCAAAAGTTAGATACGGTTCACTGCATAGCATTACAGTGTAATTATTATACAATTAGAAGGGGAAAATTAGAAATCAAGTGCAATGTTTGTCAGTGTTTACATTTTGTTTTAATTGGCTTTATGTGAAATTGATTTCAGCTTCATATTGCTGCCTTATGTTTTCAGGTTAACTGTTCTCTCACAAAGAGTAAGGAGGCTGCCAGAGGCAGCAGCTTTGTTCCACATTATCTATCAGTCATCAGCAAGTCTGTGGTTGCAACACTTCCATTTATCTCTGCATCTCTTCTTTTCAGCCGAAAGAATCTGCCCTCACCCTCCTGCTGTGTGAGCACGATGTTTTAGTTCTCCATAGCAAACACTGAAACTGAGCGCTTTCGATTTCTCAAAGAAAGCGGGCAGAGGCGGTGGCGGTGGTGGTGTTGTGTTGTTGCTGTGGGGGATGTTAATCACCAAACATGAAAATCTGAATGTGTGAAGAAGAAAGTGGAACATGAAACTGATGAGATGGGTTGTTCTTACTGTGCTCAACAGGAGAGGATCCGGTTCCTCCGCCAGCACATCCTGGATCACAGGAGGAGGGTAGGCAGAGCCCTGAGGAGGTCTACAGCCAGGAGCAGAACCGGCTTAGGTGGAGGAGGAGGCGTCTTCATGCTCTGCTGATACAGTAAAAAAAAAACCTGGTTTAAAGTCCCAGAAACACATGCAAGATTTAGAAACTGCTGAAATTTGAAAATATTTTTACGCACCTCTAAAACTTATTATTTATTTCACTAGAGGACATTTGACGTTCTTATTTTCTCTCATTTACACTACTGTGAAAAAGTATTTTTACATCCTGATTTCTTAGGGGTTTTTTTTTTTTTTTGCATATTTGTCACACTTGCATGTTTCTGATCATCAAACTAACCACCACTTGCCCGACTGTTGGTCTGATGTTCTGCTTTTGAAATGCTGTGTTAGTTTATGCAGCTGTGACTGCACTGAAACCTTCCCAAATTTTCAGCTTTGTCTCTTCAGTCCTCAGAGTATTTTCCCTAAAATTTTGGTGATCATGAAGATGTTTGCTGGTAAATGTGGTCAGCAGTGGTTTTCTTGATGAATCATTGATGAGCTCCTGGAGTAATTTTGGTAGGCCGGCCGCTCCTGTGAAGGTTCCCCACTGTTCCAGGTTTTCTCCATGTGTGGATAACGGCTCTCACTGTGGTCCTCTGCAGTCCCAAGGCCTTAGAAATGTCTTCGTAACCCTTCCCAGACTGATAAATGTCAGTGACTTTGTTTCTCAGCTGGTTCTTTAGATATTAAAGCTTCAATTTGTCACTCAGCTTCTGCTAAAAGGATTTCTTCATTCAGCAGGTCTGCAGCAGTAAGGGGAATAGATCACCTTTAACTGGTTTTATGTTTCAAAAGTTTTTCTGACACAGTATAATAACAATTATAATTAAGGGACCAATCAGTAGACAGCTTTTTCCCCTTTCCAGCTGCAACATTAACATTAGCATTAGCTTTCTCATTAAAGTAGCCTAGGATCAGAATTGTCAGGCTGTGATCTGAATGTTTTCATGACGCTATGTCAGCTTTCCTGGAGGAGCTCACCTGTCTCATCTACTGGGCCTGTCAACACCTGACACCTGTCTGGTCTGTGGAGCAGTGCTGAGGCTGCATGACATGGACACGGTCATCTGTGATGCGCCACACTGTTCAGGTAACACACGTGTGGTAATCCCGGCAGGCTTTACTGTCCATCACTGTCTCTGTGCTGCTGCTGGTCGGGAACATGTGGAAGTCACATAATGCGAGAGAAAAGATACTCTGATAGGTTCATGTTTTTATTTTGATATTGTGAGGTGTCCAAGATACTGCATTACTCATCATTCACTTTCATAGTCTCAATTACTGTGATCACTGCACTGACTAAAACTGTCCTGTGTGTTTTATTTGGTGAAATAACCTTTTAATGTGCACGTAGCACCGGTTCACCTCAATAATAAGCTCATTTATTTTCATTTATAAAACCTCTGGATTTTAATGGCTCACTTGTCTTTCATGAAGATTTCTTCTCAGGTTTTCAGCAAATGTGAAACAAAGCATTACAAACATCCAGATGTTTGCCGCATATCTCATATAATCTTCACTCCCTGTTGATGACTGTGATGTCGGCGTGTAGTGATTTAGTCACCATCAGGCTCACTAACAAAGTCTGAGGCGTGTCTTTTCCATTTATTTAACCGGTGATTCAATGCTTTGCATTAAGAAACAGCAAAGGATTGATTCATTTCCCACACCAGGACAAGCAAATTCCTACAGTGTCATGCTGTAAACTGGAGGGTCGTGTGTGTGCACGCGCTGAGGGAGTGCCCTGCAGCTCTCGCTGTAGAGATAACAGACACTAACTTTAGTAAATTTAACTCTTTAGCGTCCTTGTGCAGCCGTGGGCAGGTTTTACAGACGGGGCACCTGGCTGTACCATCCCCTGAAACCTTGGACTGATTCAGTGTTTCAGTGTTTGCTGTAAAATGGTTTTGGAAGCGGTTTTAGCCAAAGAAGTTAAAAAAAAAGTCGCTACTGTCCTGATGAATCCATCCATGCTTCCCTCAGCAGGATTCATGTTGCATTGATGCAGGATCAATTTTAAAATCCTAATTTCTGCCTTACAGTCTACATATAAAAACCTCTAAACGATAAAGTGATAGCCTGGTAGCACCTTATTTCCAGATAAGTCATGCACAGTGAGTGCAGGCTTTTTAAAAGTAGTAAAATTCACATCATGAATGGAAGAAAACTGTTGTTGCCGCTCTCGGGTCTGAGTTTTTTACGAGCTGCTGCTGTTTTTGCAGGCGCGTACTGTCGGCCGTGCTTCCAGAGTTTGGGAAACGCGTGTGTCGTCTGCTTTCGACCTCTGACCTCTCAGGAAGACAGCGAGGAGGAGCTGTGAGTGAAATTGAGCTGAAGCTGCTTCAGTAACAGTCATGATGTGTTTAATCACATCCGGTTTCGGTTATTTCTAAAGGAGAGGAGCAGTCACAAATACTAATAGCTGAGGTTGAAGTTATTTGCGGCCACATGGATTTCAATTATGAATAGAAATGCCACTGAAATGAATTCACTGGAATGAACGCCATCATACAGGGAGACGCAAAACAACTATAAAGATGCCAAATTATAACGATATCACAGAGACGTCTGCTGACAGTGAGGCTAAAACCTCCCAGACAGCTTGCAGCTGCAACCGCCTGTCGGTCACACCCCTAATAATGGAAACTTTAACAATCATTAAACTTGGACGTTTTCACTTGGCAGTCTGTGGTCACCGACTCACTGCTGGAGCCTCTGCTGGACGGCAGAGGAACTGCAGGTTTTGCATTAGCTCATTTTTCCAGCCTCAGAGGTTGTTGCTTTGTAGCTGCACACACCTCCCTGTGAGGCTGCTTACAGTAACCCAGAACCTGATGGGTTCTCTTAATTCACTTCTTTTAACTTTTTCTTCACATCAGAGGAACCTGTGCACAGTGTCTTAGACAGGAGTGCGTTTCTGCACTGAGTTTTATTCCAGAGATGAAAGTTTGCCACACGAACCTGACAGCTGCACTGGGCCCTCGATTTCTTTGTCAAAGGTAACAGCAGTAAATTGAAAGTGAAGGTAAACCATGCAAACTTCTTTGGTCATGCTGGTGCGTCAGGGCCTGTCAACAAATATTTGCTCTTACAAATATAAAAAAAAAATACCCTTTTTACAGTTTGTAGCCTTCTCCAAGTCAGTCAAACTTACTCTATCCTGCCCCAGATTCACAATCTGGAAAAAAAGCTCCCCCCTCTGTATAAGCTGTGTGTCCCATCAATGGGGCCTGCCCCACAGTTTGAGAACCGCTAGTCTATGCTTTCTCTATCTGTTTCTCTCAGAGGCTCCTCTGATGACGAGCAGCCGAGTTTGTGGTCCACCCACCAGGCAAAAACAGGGATGATGAGCGCCACAGTGAAGCCGCAAAGTCCGAGGGAACGCTCAAATAGTCCAGTTAGGGAAGGAGACGATGGAGGCGAGGGATTAAGCACCGGCAACATTAGTGTTCACATAGACTGTGAACTCAGGTAGGACATCAGAAAGAGGACTGTAAAAAATACTCATATTGAGTGAAACTGGTAGTAAACAAACAATTGTCCATGTATAGATTTTTAAATTTTACCTGCTTTACTGGAAATGTAAAAAGTCCTGAACATCTGTTTTCCCACTCTGGCGTCAGGAAAACAGACCGACTGGGGTCAGACGAGTCCGACAGCGACGAGTCCGACAGCGACGAGTCCTTAAACTCTGTTCGCTCAGAGGGCCGGCCTCTGGCAGTGACGGTCAGATGAAGGTCAGATGAAGCAATAAAGCAGTATTGAACCACTTTGCCGATTGTATTGAGCACGGGTTCATTCATTCAAAGGTTCATTTCAGTGACATCTAGTGGTGCAATAGTAGACAGCAAACACTGTGACTATATGTTCATCTGATTCAGCAGACATGTTGGCCAGTATCTGGGATTGAGAGAGGATGTGCTTCAGGAAACAAAGTAGGTGCAGGGAGGGTGGGTTGTGCTTGTATAACTCAGTCATAAAATTTGATGATGGGAATTCAGAGGTTTTTATTTAAAAATAAGAGTTTTCCCACTGTTTTTGCTCAGCAGTTGAGCCTTTGCGTTGGCCTTCTCCTCCTCATATTTCTCCTCCACCATCTTCTTCAGAGCCTGTCTGGTAGGCAGAGTGTATGTAGGGTCAAGCTTTCCCACAAACTCTCTGAAGCCTGCATCATCAACTATGGTAAAAGGCTGAGAGTCCTTCACCAGCAAATTTACCAGAGCCTCATCCAGCTCCTTCTTTCGGTCCACTAAGAAAGAT
>VUQK01043933.1:0-12500 GCA_015106715.1 Bujurquina vittata
CAGCGAACCACATTGAGAGCCATTATCCACAAATGGCGAAGACATGGAACAGTGGTGAACCTTCCCAGGAGTGGCCGGCCGCCCAAAATTACCCCAAGAGCGCAGCGACGACTCATCCTAGAGGTCACAAAAGACCCCACAACAACGTCCAAAGAACTGCAGGCCTCACTTGCCTCAGTTAAGGCCAGCGTTCATGCCTCCACCATCAGAAAAAGACTGAGCAAAAATGGCCTGCATGGCAGAGTTCCAAGAAGAAAACCACTGCTGAGCAAAAAGAACATTAAAGCTCATCTCAATTTTTCCAAAACGCATCTTGATGATCCCCAAGATGAGTGGGCCAAAATTCCTCCAGAACGCTGTAAAAGCCTCATTGCAAGTTAGCGCAAACGCTTGGTTGCATTTGTTGCTGCTAAGGGTGGCCCAACCCGTTATTAGGTTTAGGGGGCAATCACTTTTTCACACAGGGCCATGGTGGTTTGGATTTTTTTTCACCTTTACTACTACACACCTTCATTTACAACTTGCATTTTGTGTTTACTTGTGTTGTCCTTGACTATTGTTTAAATTGGTTTGATGTTCCGAAACACTTTAGTGTGACAAACATGCAGAAAAACAGGAAATGAGGAAGGGGGCAAACACTTTTTCACAAAACTGTATTTTCTCTTTTCTAATGTAACCCTCAGTCAATAATAGTGCACAGGGCCTCTGAGTAGGACTCTCTCTACTCTGCTTTGTGTTGCCATGTATGAGGTGCTTACAGGATGTGAAAAACAGACTAAAGATATTAAAAAGCTACAATACTCTAATTTAAAAAAAAAATCAAAGCTTCAAACAGTTCAAATAAAAACTAATGGCAATAGAAAATTATGGCTTCACACACCCATCCACGTGGTCTTCACTCTCGTTTCCTTTCTCCGTCGCATTCTTCAGAGAATCTGGGGTCTCATCTGCTGTAGCTGATGCTGCAGGTAACCACAAATGTGTGTGCAAACAACAGGAGATTTGACATCTTTGGCAAACCTCAAACTGTGACATGTGAATGCTGAATGAGGAATTTAGGTACTCACTCGATGACTGTGTGTCTTTTGCAGCCAAACCCTGAGATTTCAAACTGTCCATAATCCACTGCAGGGCTTTAGTTGACTGGCTGACCTGATCAGACAAAGTAAATACTTCTGTTAACTGCCTAGACAATGATGAAGATGACCCATTTTTCACAATCAACAAACGCACATGGCTGTGTCAAAAAAGGTGTGCCATGTCTTTAGTGGATCAGGTCACGCTCCCGTAGCATAACATGACGTATTACAGACACAGGTGCAACATTAGTGCCAACCCAAAATCAGGTCACAACCTGCTCTTCTAGTTGGGCCAGTCTTTTCACCATGGCAGCAGAGCTTGTTTCCCCTTCTCTATCCAGCCGATCAGCAATGCTGGTAACCCTGAGGAAACCACCAAGTATAGTAGGAGTATCAGTTTAAAAATAACTCCTGAATCTTTAACTGAATATTAAGCAGCAGCCACCTTTAGCTTTATATTCAGCAAACTGTGGCACAAATCTTGTTATCAAAGCCAAGAAAACAAACAGGAAATCATTTACTTTTTAGATGACACACAGTGATTTAAACTATTTTAATATAAAATATTATTTTATGAAGTATCTCCACTACAAATGACCTCAAAGGCATCCAACTGTACGATATATATGATGCGCTTAAGCGTGCAGAATGGTCTCTTGGTCTCTAAAAGCTCATTAAAAACAAATTCAAAAAGGTACAATCACACTTTGTTTGCACTGCTCATTACTCAGTTTTATGAAAGGTGTGACATGGACAGCAGCAGCCTAGAGAATCGCCATGCAGCGACGTCCGGCTACATTACTGTGTGATTACTTCTGGGCTGTGTCCAGGATGCGTCTCTCCGTGCTCTGGCTCTGCTCCTGCCGTGCAGACAGCAAGTATCTCTCCTTCATCAAGGCCTCCCAGGACAGCAGCTCCCCTTCTTCTGTCTGGGCGAGCTCATTCTCTGAAAAACAGCATCACATGTGTTGAATCACTGCATAATCGAATTCTGCACATCCACACAGACAGAGAAACCTCCACAACAGATAAACTGGGATTGAGTTAAACAGAACGAGCAGATACCAGCTGCTTACTGACCTTTTGTTCTGCATTCATGTTGTTTTGTCTGTCTTCCATTGATTGCTGTTGTGTTTTGTGTGTTTTATCTGTTTACATTGTTTATTTGGTGCCTGTGAATTTTATTATTTTGGCTTTTAGTTTGTTTTTTCTGTATGATAATTCTTTTAAACAGAAATTAGATTGCTGTTTAAAGAACTGTCGGGATCCACAGATGAACTCTGAATAAATAAAAATTTCTCTGTCAACACTAAAATCAGGTAACAGCACATCGACCCTGAGCAGAGGAAGAGGAGCTCATCGGCACTAATAACATTCTTAAAAGGTCATACTCTGGTCACGGTATGATGGGGATAAATGGATTCAAGGTTCACCTGCTGATGAACACCATAAGATGTTTTTCTTCTAAAAAATGGAGCTAAAAATAAATAATGAGCATTAGAATAGCTGAACTTGTCTCTCAAAACGAAGAATGTATGTGTTTTGGAATTAGTTCAGCTGTCTTGAAGATAGTTTGCTTGTTTTTGTGTGACCTAAATGTGGAATTTTAGTCATGTGATAGTTTTTTGGAGCCAGAAGATTAAAATACAGGAAAATGACAGTACTGCTATCCCCCATACTCCCCATGCTGCTGTCATGAAGGCAGAAAATTACTTGACCTGCTTTAGGAGCCAGCTGTGGAAGCTGGTGTTTGGCGATAGCAGTTGTATGTGACAGAAAATACATGATTAGGTTTTTGATTGTGTTATTTGTCTGATAGTTAACTTTTTTTTCTTTTGTATAATTAAAAATGCAGTATCGCATTGTAAAATTAGAAAGTTACTTTTCAGTGCAGTAAAAGACATTTTTTTAATGAGGCGCAACGATAAGACAAGAAATTATTCTTCAGCATATCAATTCAGCACAGGTGGGAATAAATACTTCAATACTTACTGAACTCTCTGCACATGATGGGAGGCCTCCGCAGGACCATGATCCTAAAGAAGAGGTAGAGATGACTGAGGATGATGAACGGAGGAGGAGCAGCGGGGCGACTGTGGTACTCCTTTATTAGCTCATATCTTTGAAACTTCCATATTCTGTCTGTGTTGTCCTGGACTTCCTGGAACGTAAAGCTGTGCAGGACAATGACAAGGGGACAATGACAATAAAAAATTTAAAAACAAAAGGAGAGGCAAGGCTTCATCATCATCTAAAAGCGTAAAATGAGAGAAAAGCTCACACGCTTTGATGATAAGGACTCACTTAAAGATCGCTATTAGCAGGTTGAGCAGCATTATGTTGGCAAAGAGCAAGTAAACGCAAAGCATGATGATGGTGAGCCACTCCGGAAAGGCGGGTGTTTGGTTTTCATTCAGTACGGGACACTTGGGCTTCAGCGGATCCGTGCCATTCACACTGCAGGAGTTCATGTCAAACCCAGTATCTGCGGGAGGAAAAATTACATCATTAGTGATGAGCAAATATATATTGCTCATCACATATCAGCTCATCATTTCCTGAAAGAATTGATAAATATAAAATGCTGATATTAATTCTTAAAATCCACTCACTGTCAATATTACTGGGAACTTCACCAAATATGATGAGGTACGGCTCGTAAACAGCCCCACGGATGAGCCATCCCAGCCGATTTTCATTGTGGACGAGAATGGCTTGTTTGGCCACGCCGTACGCCACGACCCAGATACTCAGGAGGAACATGAAGAAGAACATGTCCATCATCTGGAGGATAAAAAAAGGCATCAATCACAAGCAAGAAACACTCAAAAACGCATGCATTAAGAGGCACAACTGCGAATGGGGACATCTAGTGTGTGTTCAGGGAAGAATATTTCCTGACTATAACTTTAACACAGTTTTGCATTTAATCACTCATATTAACAAATATTTTGCAGTTTTGCCATTTAAAAGCTTGACATTTTGTTACACCATCATAATAATCACACTGTAAATATACTTTTTTTTTCTTTTAATAAAGTATAGCTCAACACAAATGCTATCTTGACTTGAGGTTCGACTGTCTGAAATATAGTGTGGTAACAAAAATGTTCCAACTGCTCAAAAACACCTCTTATTAAACACAAAGACCACATTTAATCTGCAGACAGCAGATGGAGGCCCAGTGAGGCTGAAGCCTCTTTTTGTATTAGATAAAAGGTCTTTTGGAGCGTAGAATTTTCTCTCTGCTGTTGCTGCCACAAAACATCAGGTCAGCATTCAGCGCATTTGTCTGTAAGCCACGCACCATCCTTTTGACTATGATGATTTTGGGTCCAAGGGTTCGACTGATGGTGAAGATGGCCATGAGACGGAGGCAGAAGACAACAAAGTCGATGCAGAGGAGGATTTTACCCGGATAAAAGAGCTCAGTTGTCAGCCTAAAGTAGGAAAAGCTTGGTGTTCATAAATTGTCTGCTGGGTGAAGAGATTTCCATGGCCTGTCTCAGAGAGAAAAAAACTTACCTAAATGCAAGGCCAATAACAAACAGCACGATGGAGAGGACATCTAAAATATTCCAAAGGTCATTGATGTACATCTTGGCTTTCTTGCGAAACCCAAAACCATCTGGGTCGTGAAAGAGCTGAGGCAGAAATAAAATCAATATACAGGTATTTTATATTTCCTAGCAGTCAACATACCTACTATTACAATTATTTTATTAATTTAATCATCAATTATTAATAAATTATTAAAGTATAAAGAGGTCTTTAAGATGACAGGCACGGGCACAGACAGAAAAAAATGAAGAAAAAAATATCGTGAAATAAGCTGAACTAATTTCTGCTCATTGTTAATTTTATATTGGAATATAGTGATTTTTCCCTGACACAAGCCACCGTTCCTCCAAACTTAAAAAACAAACAAACCACCAACCGGTCACACTTAGATTCCTGAGTCACAGATTATACAGCGTATAAACTACAGCCCTCCATGCTGAGCTACTTAAAACACACGTGGAGCTGCATGAGGACGCTCTGCATAGAAAATAGCTCACTTAACAAAAATCACTGTAGATGTAGGTAAACACACTGAGTGCCCTCTCTACACCTGTGCTGAGAGGGTCCGCACTGCTGGAAACCCTCTGAAGACCTTTCCTGTTAACACCACGTGGGTTATAAAGAAGGTGACTACTAAGTGTTGACTGCTCAGGAAAAAGGGGGGAAAAAAGCTGCTGATGGCTTTTTACAACTCCTCTGCTCAGAGCATAATGGCAGCTTGGTACGCTGGTTGCTCAGTAACAGATCATAGAGCTCTTCAGAGGGTCATCAACACAGCACAAAAAATCATTGGCTGCTCTCTATCTGCCCACCACCACCTCCTGCCACTTCTTATGACCACAGACATGCTGAGACTCCTCATTTCCTGAACACCACCTGTTTGACCTGCTACCTTCCGGATGGCACCGCAGGGCCTTTCCAGCAATGATTTTAAGCACTCAAAGAGTTTCTTTCTCAGGGCTATTTGCACATTGAATCTCAAATAGCAGCGAATGTCTGCTCACAGGCTATATAATGACTGTCTTTTAGGGAAAGGCCTACTAAATGTAATTACCTTCAGAGATAATTACATTCATTCTGGTGCAATAATTACTCTCACTGGTGAAACAATGTCATTCATACTACCTCAAAAATTACACTGATTTTATTTTATATTTATTTATTCAATTGTTTTTTTTTTTCTGTTCTACTTTAAATGCATGAATCAGGAGTGTTGTTCCAATTTCTGCTGTATTTGTTACAACTGCAAAGGCTTTCCATGTTCGGTTGCATTGTGCTGTCATGTCCCTTTACTAAAAACAGAGGGGCACTCGCCTTTTCTTGCCACTGACCTTTTAGACACTCGGGCCTCTGAAGGTGAATGTGGCCACTGTTTGTGTTGCAAAACTCTACACCACAGTACAGTGCATATTTTTTCTATCCACTAAAGACTAATGAAATAATTTTACTATGACTGAATCAGCTCTTCTTCTTAGATATGTTTAAGTCTAAGTTGAAAACCTAACTAACTGTAACTCAACTACAGCATAAATGTGCTGCTCTGACCGCCTGTGCAGTCAATCGGCATTAACGAATGAAGCTGTTAAGCGTCTTTCACTATTTGTTCTTTGTTTTGTTTTGTTGGTGGGTCCGAGCCGCAGTGTCTCACCTGTCTGACCTCCTCGCACACCAAAGAGAACAGCCAGATGTAGAGCAGGATCTCTCCAGCAGAGGGGGTACTTTGGAAATCAATCATGAGCACCACAGCAAACAGGAAGAGGAAGGCGAAATAAAATGCAATGTTCCAGTAAAATTTGACCTGCGAAGAGCTGTACAGGTACATCAGTCTGGACCAGCAGCCCAGAGGCTTCGTGTGTTTCAGGCTGTGGACAGAAAGGTCTTGGGGTTAAAGTGGCAACTCCATGTTTTCATGTATTGACTGTTTATTTTACTTCAAGTGCATTTAAACGTATGCAGTGGTGGGGTCAGCATAGTCAGCATTATGCAGCAACTGCTTACTTACAGGCCACTGCCTTTTCTTCTGAATGTGCTTCCTGTCACAGTCTCCACCGTCTCCATCTCCTCATCTTTCTCGGTTTCTCTCTGAATGATTTCATCGTGTCTATGGAAAATTACACTTTTGACCACAGCTGATGATGATGACCAGTTACACAAGTATCCTGACAACCTATGATGTTGGGACACTTCTGACTTCAGTAATGCATCATGAACTATAAAAGCAATCAGCTATAGATCAATTATTACTATTAAAAAGAGTATAAAAGCCAGCTTGATCCAACCAGGTGCAGATGTACATGTTTATCTCCACAGTAATAGTTACGGGCCGACTTGCTGTGCTGCTATACCCAAGAGTTAATGTAAGTGAAGCTTCACAAAAAGAAATTCATTTGTAGACTGCACTGAACTTTTACACGTTTCTCTCTGTGATTACAGGGAACATAAAAAAAGCTTTTCCGTTCACCGAAATAAAAAACTACGATAAATTCTGTTTAGCATTCACGGTGGCTTTGTAAGACTTTCCTCATATGGGATTTTGGATTTTAACTGTTTGTTGTTGTTTTTTTTTTGGCCATACAGACCAATCACTGGCAGACAAACTTCCAGCAAAATAAATAAATAAATAAAAATAAAGGAGAGATATCTTGGAAAGTGGCTTCATTCCTTTTCCTGAAAGAATTGCTAAAACTGCATTTTACTTTAATTCTGTGATTAACTTTCTTGGGATCTAACAATTTTGCCCCTTTTTTTGGCTATAAAGCACAGCAGATTCATTTATGGATGTTTATGTATTTACAGTTTTTAAAGATGAGCTAGTTTCTTCATTTTAGCAAATGTTTACAATAGCCTGACATCATCCATTATTAGACAGGAAAAAGCATCCCCATCCAACATATATCATTGACATATGACGTGTTTCATTTCTGTATTTGGCATTAATTTGTTTATTGCATGTCTATTTTTCTCCAGTCTGTTTGCCAATATTAATAGGAGACACAAATAAACACAGTGACATCTCAGTTCTCACCTGAAACTCAGAAAACCCGTGTAGATAAGAGGGAAAAAGACCATGCAGAGCAGCACTTTCCACACAGGGTTGTCTACTGAAAGTTCACCACACCAGATCTGAGTCAGAAGAGCCTGAAAGACATATTTACACAGACTGGATAATAATGCATCGCCTCAAATAATGCTATGATAACACCAAATGTGTGCCTTTATCAGCTAAAATTAATCAAATATACATTTTAAATATTATTTGATGCCACTTATTCTATAACTACCTTTATTCTTAGACACCGTGATAAGCAGGCTGGAATCTTGAGCCATTTCTTTTTCTTTTGTAACTTTTTTTGATTGCGCTACTTAACATTGCGAGTTATAAAACTTGCTAGGAAATCCTCCACCAGGAAATTTCCCTCTACCTGAACGCCAGACTGAGCTACGAAGCTTTTGTCATCTGCCTCCAGTGCCAACCGCAGGCACGTCGTTCTGCCCCAGAAGGGTGACATGCGAACCAGCAATTTCTTAGCGCGCTCCTGATCACTGTTGTGGCACTCTGTGAACACACCTTGGACACACACATACACACAGTTTGAGTCTTGTAACAATCACAGTAAATTCAGCCATGTTATATGTGTTATACCAATGGCGTGATTCTCATAATGATTGGCGAGCTCTTGCATGCCCTCTGCATCGTCTGCATCACTTCCTTCTTTTGCCATTTTCTTCAGGATCTTAGTGGCAGCCAAAGCAGCAGACATACAGTCTCTACACTGCACGTATACAGATACAAAAGGATGTGAGGTTATACACACACACCTCACAAGCAGCTATGTCTGAAAGTTATATTAGTGTTTCATTACCTGCTCCCAGGCAATTTCAGCCAGTTCCTTGTTGTTCTGGACAACAGCCCAAAGGAAAAGGTCTCTGCCCGGGTCCCTCTCTGTTCCAGCAATGTTCTCCCTGAGCTGAACTTGGGAATCTGCCTGGCTTTTAGACGGCTAAAGGGAAAATAAAGGTATCGGTTTTATTTATTATATGATTAATGTCCACAACACCAGGATTCCTGATGTCCTACTTCCCCATCATATTCCATTAAGATACTCCACATCTTATTTTTACTGAATATCATACTACTATTATCATCCAATTTCATAGCACAAAGCTTTCTCAAAACTCAAAATAAAAATATTTGGATGAAATAACTCACTGACAATGACGTATCGTCCATGGACATGTTGAACTGATATATCCTGGTGGAGGGAGGATAAAGAGGCCGGGTGAAATTGCCCAGCAGGTGGCGCACCTCATCAGAGACATGAGTTAAGGAAATCTTTTGGCCTTGCCCCATGTGCGCTCGAGATCTGATGCCAAAGGCTTGCCTCCCACTGCGTCGAGCGCTGTGGACCCGCTTGGCCAGCTTGCGCAGAAAGCAGCAGCTGGGCAGCTGTTTGTAGAGCTCACACAGAGTTTTCTCATCCTGCAGGAAATCCCTCAGAGTCACGCCGTTCTCCAGCAGCAGTCTCACAAACTGAGGTTTGTTGCCAACTAGAGCCAAGAACATAGCCCAATGAAGGTCACTGGACTAGAAGAAGGAAAAAAGCAGAACAACAAAATCTTTGTTTTTTATTTAGATTTTTTTTTGTCTACTATCATTGTTTTAGTCTGTTTGGGAAATAAAGTTGGAAAAGGATGTTGTACTGTAGTGACAAAATAGAAAATGGAGACAATAAAATGAATGGAAAGTCAGTCTGTGATTTCCTCATAGACCTCCCTGCCACTCATAAAACGTTTATGACATGCTGGTGCTGCCTCAGCTGACTGCTACGGTTTCTTTTTTATCACTTTATGGTGCTACTTTGGTGGCAATAAGGTTTTTTGCAATGTGTATTTGTGATTTGGGTATGTCCTGTGCATTTGGGACAAGGTTTGAAAACAGCAAATCCTTTATATATAAATTTATATGCATGTTAAGTATTGTAGTTTTTAACCTCTCCTGTGTAAATGTCCTGTGCTGGTACTCTGGCACCTGATAGGCTCACATAGGTACATATTCAGTACATTACAATCTTAATAATGCAGAACAGGATATAAATGCCTGTCAAACACAGACTGTACTATAAATTGGGTAATTCATAGTACAGTTGATTTCCTAGAAAAAAAGACTTTAGATGGTCTTTAAAAAGCCATCTAATCTGGGCAACTGATCAGATAGTGTCTTACTGTGTCCGCGCTGAGGGTGTAGAGATGGTATGGGCTTTTCTGGGAATGGCAATGGCATTTTCCAGAGAACTGACTAGTACATGCTGTGCTCTTACCTTGCACAAAACCTACTCTGGAGCAGGTTAGATTCCCAGGATACCTCACCACAGTGATGTATCACCTTTTTAATAATGAAAAACCAGGCTTTAACCTGAAGCCCCTGATTTTACTTCAGCGTACAGACCTCTGAATCTGAGACTCATGATGGCATTATATTTAAGCTAAAATCCCACCTTCCACTGGCTCTCCTCAGTGAAGATTTCAGTCTCAGCTATATCCACCCGGTTCCAGGCTATAGCCAGCTCCAGCTGCTTCTTCCTGCAGTCGATTACCAGCTGTTCACCTCTCGATGCTGAGAGGAGAATTTACACCGACATCATTCATTTGAAAAATGCGTCTGCCTCACCCACGCTTACTCATTAATGCATTTCAGAGTGTATTAAATGTAAAAATTGGTGATTTTCATATCCTAATGTCTAATCTGATGACTGATTTCTTTAAATCAGTTCTTAAATAATTTAGTCTGAAAATTATGTTGCTTTTATCTCCCAGTAAATAAGACATGTATATTATAGAAAGGCGGTAAGGAAAACCCCACATGTGATAAGATGAGACCATAGAAATGTTCAATTTATCATCAAAACCAATCATGAAACAATGATAGCAACAAGTTCCGGTTGTAGTACTAGAGTCTTATACATTAAGTAAATATGCAGTCTTGTGATTACACCGGAAGACAGTAGATGTCATATATAAGCTGAGAGAGCAGAAAAGCACCCAGGTAATGTATTTTAATTGTCCAGATGGACTTCAGCAATGGAAACGCTAGACAAAGCAGAATGATGACTCATCATGATTGAAACATTAAGCAAATGTCCAGCGTGGGGAATTAGTTTAAGTGCACTTTGGCTCAAATTTCTTTGCATTAAGCTCAGTCTAAATGGGTTTCATACATCTTTCATAAAAATATCATGTGGTGTTATTAGTTTAGAAGAAGCATGGCACATATTTATATAGATCAAATGTGGTTTTAAATGTCTCTGTAAATATAGTAATCACCAAAGTAAAATTCACAGGACATTTGATAGCACATTTATTTTTTTTCTGAGAGACTTTTCTATTTGCTAAGTGCTCGTCTGGCACTAAGACTTCCTGTTTTCATACTAAATAGCGTGTGGTGTGTTTACAGTCTGTTCACTCAGGATCTGGGGATCTGCTTCAAACGCTTATTCTTACCTTTGAGTAGTGCTTGAAGGATAGCCAAATCCACATCCCCGTGACATTCCTCGCCCACTCCGAACACTGTCAGCAAGCGAGAATTCTTGGTGATTTCCTGAATCTAGAAATTGAATAAATAAAAATGTTTCAAAACTGTAACTATGGCAGTTTCATTGCAGTGTTGATTTTCCTTTGGCCCTGGCTCCGACCATTTCTGGTGGACACCAAAACTCTTTTCAGAAAAAACGCTACAAACTTTGTGCAAACATTTTCATCTTTGATATTTTGTCATTCAGTTGCAGGAAACTGTTGGATATCCAGCAATATCCAATCATAAGACTGACCATCTGAGACTCAGTCAGCCTGTCATTGTGGTCTGCTCTATATTATTTAATATTTTTGACAAGATTTAAGACTCAAGGAGTCTTTTACAGAAATTTGCACCTGTATTACCATTTAAGGTTATGTTCATGGCTATAATTCAAACAACTAAGCAACTACACAAACAACTACTGGAAATTCAGTACGGTGATTTGTGCTCCACACTGAATGTATTGATAATCCAAATTTTGGGCAACTTATCTGGCATCTATTGCCATAAATATGCCAAATTAAATGCAAAAAAACTGGTGCAACATTAATGAAACATCCCTTAGCCTTAGCTGCTCTTTCTGTTAACTATTAAAAATTGAAAGGCCTAAACTACAATAGTGAATGTGGTACACAGGGTGGCTGTGGCTCATGAGGTACAGCAGGTCATCTCCTAATCGTAAGGTCGGTGGTTTGATCCCCACCTCCTCCAGTCTGCATGTTGAAGTATCCCTGGGTGAGTGTGTGAATGTTAACTAAAAAGCACTTAGACTTGGGGAAAAAAAAGGTTGTATGAATCTGTGTGTGAGTGATGCATGTACTATAAAGCACTGAGTGCTGAAATTGAGTAGAAAAGTCCTAAATAAGCACCAGTCCATTTGTTCCCTATACATGACACTGAGAGCCTCTTAACATACATGGTTAGTCTTTAGCAGAAAATCCCATCCTAAAAAAGGAAAACTCGACATCCTCCCAAACACACAATAATGAATACAGCACTGCACAAAATATGACTATGCGACCGCCCAAGTCTGCATGTTAAACACTGCTTTTATATTGTTAATTTAGGGCAGCTGTGGCGTAAACCTTACATTGGGTGGTGGTCTAATAAAGCACTGTATTTCAGAACTGTGTTTCTATTCAGCTGTTCAATGTGTGTCCTTTCACTGTGCGTATCTTAGTCAGTCTGGCATTCTGAGAAAAAATGGATCTAGAGTTAGATTAGTAATTTTTAAGGTTTTTACTACGTTTACATACCTTATTGGCCCATTCTTTTATATTCAGATCTGA
>VUQK01043933.1:32911-43008 GCA_015106715.1 Bujurquina vittata
CAAAGTTTATTTTTATTGGAAAAAAAATGGGGGGGGGTGGTGTGGGTGGGGGGGGGGGGGGTCCATTGGGAGGGGATCAAACAGTTTACTGCAAGGGTCATCTGCTTTGACTACACACTGCAGGGCCCTTTGCTCAGCTACAGTTCCCATCCCACACTGTTATGCAAATGTTACAATGCTTTGTACAGCGCAGCAGAAGAAGTTGGCAAGGTGTTTTTCTGACAGACGGGCCCTTTTTAACCTCCTCAGGAAGTGGAGGCACTGTGAGGCCTTTTTTTAAAATCAGACAGGAGGTATACAGTAACCATGTCAGTCCCTCAAGGAACCTATGCTTCGTACCTGCTCAACTTCAATACAGTTGATGAAGGTGGACTTCCAGGAAGCCACAATCAGTGTTTTAGTCTCTCTACCTCTGTGGCCTCATCTGCAGATTTAATGATAATGTTGCACGGGTGGATTGGCACACAGTCATGTCTAAATAATGAGTATAAAACAGGACTCAACGCACAACCTCAGAGGGACACCTGTGCTCGGGGTCAAGGTGGAGGACGCTTGGCTGTGCAGCCTTACAGTTTAGTCCCAAAGTCCAACTGCACAATATTATGTTATAAGCTTAAGATGGAGCAGTTTGCTGAATGCACATATACGTCCCTTTTATCAGATGAGGACGATGATGACTGGTGTATTTGAAGTAGGCCGTGAGTTATGAAGGAAAACGCAAAAAAACCTTTCAAACAGAGGTTTTATTTGAAAGGGAAAGCTGTGCATTGCAAAGTGGACATTAGACAATTTAAATACAAAGAAAACATTTGCACAGTATGAGTCAGTCAGCTGGTTTTTCTTTGAATTGCTGAGGATGGAAAGCTGTCAATGATTATGCGCAGTCGTCCGCATGTTTGCATGTATTCCGCCAATGCACGTAAACCGTACCGTAAACTCAAAGGGCATTAAAAAAAAGTCGCTGTTATTTATTTATTTATTTATTGCACAACTTTAACACAGAGTTAAACCGCAAACTTTCCCTCCATTGTCCCAAAGTGACGATGCAGTAACTTAATAATAAGTTTCGCAAACAACACAGCGAGTTTAAAAAGTCACTTGAAGCTGGGAAATTTCCCCCTTTGCAGATTTGATCTATGATAAACTTAAAGACAGCAGCAAAAAAAAACAAAAAAACAAAAACAAAACTGCCACTTTGATAACATCAGAACCAAACGTACCTTTTTCCCGTTGATAAAGAAGAACAGAGGATCGCCTTCCTTTGCCGCAGACATCTTTCCCAAGCAGCCGCGGGCAGGCCGAGGCTCGCCACTTATCAGCGCCGCAGCACTTCCGCCTGCGGAACTTTCACAATAAAAGCCTTCATTTCGGAAGCTCCTTTGAACACCAATAAAGTTTTTCTCAGTGACCTCGGTGCAGGAGCGTCACTCTGATCACTCTTAATGCAGTCCAGTAAAGCCATGCCACATATATTCAGCAGCCACTTTATTAGGTACACCTGTTCAACTGCTCCTTATCTCATCAGCCAATCATGGGTCAGCAGGTCAAAGCATTTCTGCATGTAGATATGGTCAAGTTCAGGACTGCTGTGCTACATGATTATCTCTAAGGTTTACAAGGAATGGTCTGAAGGAGAGAAAATATCCAGGGAGCAGCAGTTTTCTGGGCGAAAATGCCTTGTTGGTGTCAGAGGTCAGAGGAGAATGGCCTGACTGCTTTGAGCTGACAGGAAGGCAGTAATCAAAAATCACACAAGCTGTGCAGAAAAGCATCTCTGAAAGCACAACACATTGGATGCAGATGGGCTACAGCAGCAAAAAACCACATCGGGGCACTTCTGTCAGCTAAGAACAGGAAACTGAGGCTACAATTCACACAGACTCACCAAAATGGGACAACAGAAGACTGGAACTAGAAATACAAATAAAAAAAAAACTAAAAATACAATATTTGTACAATATTTGGTCCAAGTACTATTAAAACTAAATATATTTTAAGTTTGTAAGCTGCACAAGCTCTGTTGTACTGCTCAAGGTTTTCACCAAAAATTGCATTATGTAGCTGATTATACTTCAGGACTTATACTTCAGTAATTTGCATGTGATTATTTAGGAATAACATTTTGAAATAAGATTTCAACATGCAGAAGCCATCAGTTGTTTCTGTTTTTTGTGCAACCTTTTTTCTGAAAACATACATAGTTTTAAAGCAAGACGGCAATGCTTTCATTTCAAAGTCCCTTAAAACTGCTGCTTGACCGTTAAAAACTGCTGCTTGACCCATCAAATCTCCCCGCGCAGGATTGACTTTTCTAGCACACGGTCTCAGTGCAAGTGGAGAGTGTCACTATTATTATTTTGCACACAGCAGTGAGTGACAGTGTTAGATAAATATCAGGTGATTCGCAACCTGTCCTTGGACCTCACATTTATTTCTGCATGTTTGCAGTTAATCATTTATAGACTGTTTTTGCACAGTCATCGTTAACGCACAGTCATCATTTCTCAGCAAAGACACATGAGGAAGAAAGGGAAAGATAAAAAGCGATTCAGTGTCAGGCAAGGAGCCACAAGAGGGAGCTAAAGGCAAGCGGGAAAAAGGCTGCAGAGAAAATTCAAACCTGGACAAGTGGAAAGAAACAAAAACATATTTTCAGTGTGTTGTGACTCTATAGACATCCATCTGTTTCTTTTCTCTGCTATCCTGCAGGCCTGCATTCAAAGCTTGAGCCCCAGTTAAGTGTTTATAAAGTTGGGTCCAAGCCTCGTCCTTTCTTGGAATACAGGGAATGGCAGAATGGGATCTGCTGGGCGCTTTGTTGATGGCCTTTCCTTCCAGTATAAAAAACAACAGCACATGCAGGACACTTCACGGCTGTTCAGCATTTCGGCTTAGGTGGGAATTAACATCAGCAGGACTAACTCCTTGATGTTGACTGTAAGTGAAGAACCTATAAGTCCTGCAGCACTGTACACAAACAAGGTGAGACAGATGCTGATGCAAAGACCAGAATCAGAAAGGCCGAGCAGCATTTTCTGACATGACCACACTTCTTGCTTAGTCAAAATCCACTTTAAGAAAGCTATAATTAAAATACTGTAAGTAAAATACTCACAGTGAGGCAGGAACAAAACCAGTGATGCAACTACCACATCTGTATTCACATTTCTATCCTTGAATTTTACTGTTTTTATCCTTTTCTTTCTTAAGAGTCAGTCTGAAATTCAGAGTTTTCCCCAATTTCCTTTTGAAAGGTCTCCATTAATGGTTTTAAACTGATTCTGTGCCGCAGTGTGAATGGCGCGCCTGGCTGGAGGCAGACTGCTGAAGCGCTTGTGTGCTGATAAAGGATCACCTCACCTCTGAGCGTGGGAAAGCTATCCCTGCTCCTGTCTGATCCCACTGAGCTTATTTACTGAGCTTTTATTCCAGGTTTAACAAACACAGCTCTACCTTTTCTCACTGACTCAAATTTCTTTGACTCATTACAGCAGGTAGGCCTCCAGAGGACAAACCAAACATGCACTACTCTGCAGCCCAGCCTGGATTTTTCCACTGAGCCTCTCATAAAAATGAGTGTTTCAGTGCGCGTCAGTGCTGTGACCTCCAGACCCCCCGGGTTAATGTGCATATTTTCCTCAGTCTTCCAAACTGTTGAACACATTCCTCCTGAATTTATCGGTGGGATTTTTTTTACACAAATCACAGCATGTTTGGTTGTGAGATTTACAGCTTCAGATGGAGCAGGCAGGTCAAAGACGTCGCGGCACAACAACACAAACAGGCACGCCTTCGCAGTGCTAAATTCAGTTCCCAGTCTCTTAACTGGAGCATATCCTCAGATCAACAGCAACACATGCAGCAGAAGGAAGAGGAATGATCTAAAAATGACTGGATTAAAATGTTATTAATAAATAAATAGGTCAAAAGTGTTAAAAGTAATGTATAAATGAATTTAACAATGAAAAATAGTTAGCCTATGCGGAGAGTTAATATAGCCTATATAGAATAGAATAGAATAGAATGCCTTTATTGTCACTATACAGGATGTACAATGAGATTGGAGGGCCACTCCTGATCAGTGCCATAAAAAGAAAGTCAAACTTCCTAAATACAAAATATAATCTAAAAAAAATATACAGAAAATAAAAGTGCAGATGGGTGGTCCTGAAGTGTCTCAAAGATACAGAGAGTTAAAGTAATGGTAATGAAAGAGCCAGAAGTAATGAATAAGTAGATGTATTAGAGATAATAGATCAAAGGTTGAAAGACATTAGTCAGCCAGTTGGATAAATATTACAAGTATTCATAGGAAATGGAAAAATGGTTAAAGTACTTCTACTATACTTCAAGAGGAACATAAAGCTCATCTCTGTTCAAAAAAATGACACATTTAGACATTTTCCACGTAAAAATTCCTCAATTCATGCTTTAAAATGTCTCAGATGTAACTAAATCTTTGCTTTATTTCAAATGAATGGATCCGTAAATGTGCAAATTCATTCCCTCAGTCGTTTGCTCGCTTGCTTCGGTGCTGGAAAATGGAGCCAGTGCTGAAACTGAAACCTACAGTTTCTATAGCGGCAGCTTACGGCTGCTTCCAAGAGTGAGTCGATCCCCTCTCGTGTTACAATGTCCATGTCTAGCAAACACATTTACAGCCTGCGCAAAAGAACTTCACAACACTACTGAAAGATCAGTCGAACAATCATTCCTCACAACAGACTGTTATTAAAAGGATTTTAGTGGCAGTGAGTTCTCTGCACTCTGACAGGCTCCACAGTCAAAGATCTCAATCCAACAGAGCACCTTTGGGAAGTGGTGGACGGGGAGATTCTCATCATGGATGTGTGACGCTGTCATGTCAACATGGAGCAAAATCTCTGAGGAATGTTACCAGCACCTTGTTGAATCTGTGCCATGAAGAATTAAAGCAGCTCTGAAAGCAAAAGGGGTCCAACTCGGTGCTCTTTCCCTTCCAACACAACGCCCATTTTACACTTAAAATGTGATTATTAATTACAAGTTAATATTTTGCATTTATGTCAAGATTCATAAAAGGTGCTCACTTTTCAAACAAAACCTACACCTTTGAATCAAATTGCTCGAACTATGTAAGCGTTTGCATTCTCTGATGATTCTCGAGCTTAAAAAAACAAAGCCGGACCTGTTGAGCAGAACTTGTACAGGTTTGGTTCCCACGCTCGTCACATGAAGCTGTTCGGGCCTCCTGTTAGTCAACTATCTTCTGTCATCAGCTGAAAAGAAACAAATCTCCAGTAGAGAGTTTACTTCCTATCACAGATCTGATTCCACTTCCTCAGCTCTCTATCACTCGGTTCATCTCTAGCTGAGGAAATGTGGTTTTTAGCCTCGCTGACCTCACATCACAGGGCTCAGGAAACTGCTGCTGCCGGGTCAAAACCTAAAGTATAAACTTGCAGTTACAGTGCAGCTGGTAAACTAAAATGTGGCTGTGCTCATTGGTCATGAGGTGTCATTATGCACTCTATGATATGTCAATGGAAACATTATCAAACAGCAAAGTGGTGCGTACAGTTACAGAGCGCTGCCAATTTTTTAGCCACACTTGATGCCTGTTGGGAGATCATTTCCCTGCATAAGTACAGCTTACATGTTCCAAGTGAGGAAAGTACCACTTTTATTTACTTACTTGGCAATTAAGAAGTCAGAGCTTGAGGGCATGCGAGGGGAAAAAAACGACTAAAGTAATTGGAAAAAGTTGATGATCCGACCTAGAGTTAACACAGGAAATGAGTTAAAACCCGGAGAAGTACTGAAATAAAGTATGCTGTAATATTTATGTAACGTTCCAGGTATTATAATGCCATGTCAGCAGTGTTGTAAAGTCATATTTCTGTTGGGCTGTGAGCTTGAATAAACAGAGAAGAGGACTCTGCAGCACTGCTCTGTTAACACAATTTAGGAGTCTACTTTTATGCCTGAAGGACATACGCTCCTTTTTGTTCCCTAAAAAAATGAGAAAACAAAAATGCGTTTTGGCTGTGGGGCCCATTTTGTCATTATTTACAGCCAAAATCACTTCAATATATGACCCATTTACAACAAGTGAGGCTGAAAGGAGTTCAGACTGACTGACTCGGGCTAAAATGAAAGTTACGTAAAAACATTAAAAGTTTCTAAACCCCTTTCAGCTGCATGTGGAGTCAAAAACTCATGGAAACAAAAGACGATGCACTATGTAACTTCATGGCATAAAAATGTGCCATCCAACATACTCAAATGTAAAATGTATAAACTAAGTTGTACACCAAGTCCTTATTAAGCAATCCTAAAGCGTTATCTCCAGCTGTGTTTTAGCTAATAGCGCTATTTAGTCATTTAGATACATGCACCATAAATGGGAATTTACCATTAAACCGTGTGAATAACTGATTTCTCTTAGTTTCATCGGTATACCTGAACTAATATGTGCAGTAAAAATTTAGAATGAAAGCAAAATATCCAGTTGTGCCAAACTAACTGGTAGTAATCACGCCAAGCTAATGTTAGCTATTCAGTTACGTCACTTAGCCACAAATTTATATGTTAAGGGTGTCCACACAGGAAGTGGTACACTCGTTGCGCATGTCTATGTCGCTGATGGTTGGTTGCAAGAGGACATTGCAGGCTACAGTTGTCTGGGTAACCCTCTAATATACAGTGCTGTGAAAAAGTAACTGTCTCCAAAGCATAATAAGTGGCTGTGCCACATTTAAGCAAGAACTGCAATCAAGCACTAACTTTCAACGAGTCTTTCACATCACTGTGGAGGAATTTTGGTCCGCTCTTCTTTGCAGAATTATTTTGATTCGGCCATGTTGGAGGGTTTCCAGCATGAATGGCCTGTTTAAGGTCAAAGCATCTTAATCGGATTTAAGTCCATTTAATTTGGTTTTTTTTTTTAGCCATTCAGAGGTGGACTTGATGGTGTGTTTATGATCTTTGTCCTGCTGCATATACCCAAGTGCTCTTGAGCTTGAGGGCACACACTGATGGCTGTACTTCCTCCTTCAGGATTCTCTGCTTGAGAGCAGAATTCACGGTTCCATCAGCTACAGCGAGTCGTCCTGAAGCAGCAAAGCAGCGCCAGACCATCACACTGCCACCACCATGTTTGACTGTTGGTCTGATTTTTTTTTTTTATGAAATGCTGTGTTAGTTTATGCAGATGTAATGGGACTCAAACCTTCCAAAAAGTTCAGCTTTTGTCTCGTCAGTCCACAGAATATTTTCTTGGGGATCATCAAAATGCTTTTTAGCCTTTGTGTTCTCTTTGGTCAGCAGTGGTTTTCTCCTTGAGCTCTCCCATGGAGGCCATTTTTGTCCAGTCTCTTTCTTATGGTTGAATCATGAACTCTGACCTTAACTGAGGCCAGTGAGGCCTGCAGCTCTTTAGATGTTGTTCTGGCTTCTTTTGTGACCTCCTGGATGAGACGTTGATGAGCTCTTGGGGTAATTTTTGTAGTTTGGCCGCTCCTGGGAAGGTTCACCACTGATCCAAGTTTTCTCCGTGTGTGGATAACGGCTCTCACTCAGCACCCACACTCTTTGGTTAA
The DNA here is from genome assembly GCA_015106715.1 of Bujurquina vittata. Lineage (NCBI taxonomy): Eukaryota > Metazoa > Chordata > Actinopteri > Cichliformes > Cichlidae > Bujurquina > Bujurquina vittata. The sequence continues at coordinate 40,492 of VUQK01043933.1, forward strand.
CAGCAGTTAGTTCGCCTGTCCTTACTTGAAGTCTTTCAATATCATTGACTTTCAGTGGTCTCTGGTAGCCAAAGGCTAATATATAGTTGTCACGGACTGCCGCTGTGCAGGCAGGAAGGAGGAACCCAAAAGCAGAACTCCAGAAAGGAGTTTTATTCACATGAGCTCTCCCAGAAACAAGACCTGACAGGGAGAGATGGAAAACAGACAATAAATACACACTAGGTAATGGGCAAATGAGGAAGACCTGGGGAGACGCAGGAAGGCAAACTAAACACGCTGTACTAGGAACACTACCAAAATAAGACAGGAAGTAGCCTCACACAGTAGCACAGGGATACAGACACAGACTGCGAACTAAAACCAACATAAAACACCGGCACAGGACCATGACAACAGTCTTGTGAAACAGAAAGTTTATAGGACTATGAAGTCCTATGAAAAAGTAAGCACACCCCATGATTCAGTAACCTGTAGCTTCACCTTTAGGAGCAATAATTTGAAGTTATCCTTTTCTGAATGACTTTATCAGTCTCTCACATCCCTGTGGGGGAATTTTTGCCCACAATGAGATACCTAACTCAAAATTGTAGTTTTTTTTAAAAAATTTTTTAAGTGGTGGAAACAAGCTTTCATACTGGGGATGAATTTGCTGCGACGTTCACGCTCTCTTAGTAAATCAAGTGCATTTGCAGCACCTGGCTGCTACTGAGCATCTCAGTTCCTATGGAAGCAACAAGGCTGTGCTTAGTGTTTCACAGGCGTCTGTAGAGTCCTTTTCATGTGACTGTGTATCTGTAACAAGGTTTGTTGTCTTGGCACCAGTTTAAAAATGAGTGATTTCTTCTGAAATGTGGAAGATTGTATTCAAGAGTACAAGAGGAAATACATTTACTATTGAACTGAATCTGCATTTTTCATCTAATAATGACGCTTACGAATCTATTCGTTTTTTATTTTATTTTCACAGATTGTGTTCAGTATTACAGTGACGGTATTACAGACACTTTTACTGAAAATATTCACATAAACGGGACAGACCGATTCTGACTGGCATCCTGTGGATGTTTTAAATGTGTTCCCTTCACATAATCTCCCAGTAACCTCTGGGAGAGTCCCATTCCAGAGGGTCCCACCCATTGGATTACAGAGGTAAGATGTGCAATTTACCATGCTAATGACACACTCGACCAAACAGCTGCCATTAAAGTTATAAATCTGACGCCAATGGCCGTTTTCTCCACAGACCTCCACAGATTTTAAATTCTGTGTCAGGGTTGCTTTTTTTCCACCACTGCCTCGTCTGCCCTGATTTTTTTTTTTTTGTCATAAAGTTATATTAATAGAACTATATGTATGAATAAAAGATTGCGATGGGGTGTACGGTTTGACACAGAAAACAACCTGCTGCTTTTACACTGACCTGCACATGTTTATTCACTGAATATAAATTATGATTTCTTCTTGAAACATGATCTGAAAGAACAACGCATGCTGTCAGATTTGCAAGCATCGGCATTTAAATACCCTCATTGTGAATCCTCGTGTGTGTGTGTGTGTGTGTGCTACGTGTGAAATAATTTGCTTTGACAGCAGCAAAGAGAGAATCAGAGCTTGGTTGCCACCTACACACATCTGAGCAGATTTCTGAGGTTTCAGAAGGAGCTGCTGTTTGCGTTTCACACCAGAAATCAGGCTTCACGCTGTCACTCTGCACCTGTTTGCATGATGACGGTTAGAGTTCATGCACAGGACAATATATTTGGCAGGATGGATTGATTATTATTAATTATTTTTGATATGCGGCTTTTCATTTATGCAACAATTTAAATTTTCATATGTCTATTACTGGACATAATTCTGGTTCTGTACTCTTATTATGAATGCTGCTGTACTTCAGTGGGTCCTGCTCACTTTGCACCCTCCGCTTGCCTTGTAGACAAGGTGGTGCACACAAACAGTGTGTATTATAGTGGTAAAGTGTGATAGTTATGAGGCTAAACACAGAAATTAGCCACCTGGAGCAGCTGTTTTGTATTTCTTCGAATTCTGTCTCAACATTTAAAAACTAAACTAAAAACCAAACAACCTTTTTTACAGTTGGAACACACAACATCTCAGAGAGCATATCAAGTAAATGAAGAACTGAATGGCATTTCCTATAGCAGCATTTCAGAAAATGTGCACTCAAAGGATGACTTGGAAACCTCTGTCATCTCATAATGATAATCTAATTTAATTTACTCTTTACTTATTACTCCACTGATAACATGCATGTGAATATTCCATAATCCACTACTGTAGATCATCAGTGACCTTTTTTGCATTCAGCACCTTGGACCCCATTTTTCCCTTCAGAGCTGCTTTAATTCTTCATGGCGCAGATTCAACAAGGTGCTGGAAACATTCCTCGGAGATTTTGGTCCATGTTGACATGACAGCATGTCCAGCTGCACATCCATGATGAGAATCTCCTGTTCCACCACATCCCAAACATGCTCCATTGGATTAGGATCT